>CAMOHE010054303.1:0-40858 GCA_946598075.1 Artocarpus hirsutus | reverse complement strand
TATTAAAACCTCTACATGTCATCCTTATCCTAGATTATGATTTAAAATAGATAATTTATTAATTGTATTAAAACCTCTACATGTCATCCTTATCCTAGATTATGATTTAAAATAGATAATTTATTAATTGTATTAAAACCTCTACATGTCATCCTTATCCTAGATTATGATTTAAAATAGATAATTTATTAATTGTATTAAAACCTCTACATGTCATCCTTATCCTAGATTATGATTTAAAATAGATAATTTATTAATTGTATTAAAACCTCTACATGTCATCCTTATCCTAGATTATGATTTAAAATAGATAATTTATTAATTGTATTAAAACCTCTACATGTCATCCTTATCCTAGATTATGATTTAAAATAGATAATTTATTAATTGTATTAAAACCTCTACATGTCATCCTTATCCTAGATTATGATTTAAAATAGATAATTTATTAATTGTATTAAAACCTCTACATGTCATCCTTATCCTAGATTATGATTTAAAATAGATAATTTATTAATTGAGGGGGTCAAAACTGTGTATTTTAAAAATATGAGAGAAGCTAAACTTTAAAAAGTAATGTTGAGGGCAAAGCAAGGCAAATGAATATCTCGGAGTATTCCTAAAAATATTTTTATTTATCTTTTCCCTAATTAATTGCCCTCTTGCGTCTTGGTCTTGGGTTATATATATATATATATATATATATATATATGTATGTATGTATGTATATAAATGTATGTATTCTCTTTGTTTGTTTTTCTTTTTGAAAGGGGCTTTGGTCTTGAGATCATTTTTAATTCGTGATTTGAATCTTTTCAAAATGTCCATTTTCACTACTCAACTCAAGGTTTGGCTACGCGTTCAAATCAAGACCGAGATACCACGCATGACTAACTTGATGTGACCGTTAAGATATATATACATATATACTTCCCAGCTATATGCTCATTTTCTCCGCCGGAGTTAATATTTTTCGAGTCCTGAACTTTTTTTTTCCCTAGATCCTATATAGACGTTGGAGTATTCTTCAAACATGCTATTTTGATTCGATTTCGGAAAGTCATGGGTCAATTTATAATATGTAGAGTACGTTAATTTTAAGGACCTCAAACTTGATTGCAAAGCTAAGGGAGCTTGGTTGAACAGATTTTTAAACTGTGAAGACTAAGATTCTGCATATTTTCCAGTATTTAAAGTATGAAACATTTCATACAAGTTTCATATTTCGTGCTATTACTTTTATGATATGTTTGATTATTTATAACAGTGACTCAATGATAAGAAAACAATACAAGTACCCATAAAAGTGAAAAAAAAAAAAAAAGAAAGAAAAACTAGCATGCCCTCTTGCTTACGCAAATTAGTTTACAAGGCTAATCAAAGGAGTTTAATTAGTTTGTTTCTGTTTTTGTTTGTTTTTGTTTGTTTTTTTATTGTTGTTTGACATATTAGATCAAAAACTGTATTTTACTTCTTGGTTCATGGAAATTTCGTAGACATGCCCCCAACTTATGTCATGGTAGGTTTACTATCGAGGGATTTACATTAGGAGACTTTTTGCTTTTACATACAGAACTCATTTTTTTCATTTGAAAGTAATGTGTTTAGGACTATAGTTGGAATTAGAATTTCATAGAGTTTCATATGGTGATGACGGTCATCTTTCATATTGTACTTTAATACTTTCCTTACTTATGTAATTGTGAAAATATAGAATAATTTTGACAAGTGAGGGCAGCTTAGTTGGTTGTAAGTCCCTTCACCCTAATCATAGGTTGAAGGTTCAAGTCACGCTTAGCCCCACTTAAAAGTAGGTGGCATTTTCCCTCCCTTATATAAAAAAAAAATATAGAATAATTTTTTTATAGACACATATGTATAAAACCTCTCTTTGCATTTTCCCTCCCTTATATAAAAAAAAAATATAGAATAATTTTTTTATAGACACATATGTATAAAACCTCTCTTTTTTCTTTTTCTTTTCTTTTTTTATAATTATCATAATGTTTTCCAAAAGAGCTTTGTCTTCATAACTATATTTATATTACATCACACTCTGTACTTAAGTATTTACTTCACGTCATGCCTCAAATATATTTAATAGACATATATAGCGAAAACGTCCTTGTGACAATATCCATACCCTTGGATACACATTGTTCATGTACCATCGCTGGCTCATCAGTGATTCAACTCTGACATTTTAGTTGAGTTTCTTATAGCATGAAATAACTACGTGAGCTAATACTTAATAAGTCCAAACATAGCCCACAAGTATATCCTACTTGTATGCATGAACCATTTATGCTTGTTTATGAATATTCATTATTCTTTTCATATCTCTAACTTAACTAAGGCCCAAGTGTTTGTATCATATGCGCACACGGGTCATAATAACACCAAGACTAAAACTTAACTTAAGACTCCCCCTTGAGTCTGAAGCTGGTACGGCATCTTTTTTCTTGTCTGTTGATTTAGTTTACCAGTCCATTAACTGAGGTTGACATATCATGCATGATAATTCATTTATTTACAATAAGTGCACATCATACACATTTCTCTAGATGCATTAAAAACAAAAATGCATTTGTATGTGTGTGTGTATATATATATATATCTATTTCACCAAAACCCTCTATTCTATATTGTAGATGGCGTTTAAACTTATTTGACAATGCTAGATGTTAACCAACCTTCGGTTCCTCTGTTAACCATCTAAGTGTCCTATTTGGCCAATTGTATTGTCATTAGCTAACTTATCCCTATTGATCTACATGTCGATAAAATATGTACGTTAATTGTTGAGCCAGGTTATTACTTGGTTTAAAAACTCAAACATTATGGATCTTACTCTTCTTGATTCACGATGCCTTATCGTTAATAACAAAATAGGGAAAAAAATTTTTGCTAGAGACATTTTTTTTTTCCTTATTTTGGATGTTTTGGCTCCATTCTGGTTATTTTGCAAGAAATAATGTTTTTGCCCTTGACGGGCCTTTTTAAACTTTTTGGGCCCCTTTTTGCTAATTCAACATGAAATGTTACTTATTAGCAGCGGAACAAAAAAATCAAGGTGTTGGTTCTCTTATTTTACAACAAAACTAAATTTGGCAAAATTTTACGATTTTGTCTAGGATTTAAAATTTGTGACTATTTTACCCTTGGGACTAAAAAAATCATTTTGTACCGTTAACCTCGAGATTTTTTGCAAGGATTAAATTCCTCCAAAGTTTCTTGCTAAAATTCCTTTTATTTAAAATGTTTTTGCTCTTTAACTTTTATTAAAATTTTTGTGACAAAAATTCATAAAATTCATATTTTGTAAACCGTTCAGAATTTTGACAAACCATTTGTGGTTTTTAATATTTCATCGAGATCTACAACTTTTGTGATTTAACTTTTCTAAAATTCTCATTGTAGAGTGGATTTTTCTGTCATTTTTAAAATCTGTCGAACTTGTATAAATCTTTTTAATTTAGTCCTTTGTTATTTTCAAAAAAATTTGTTCTCAAAAAATGTGTATCTCACTGTTTTGAATAGGTTCTAGGTCTTCCTTAAATAATCATGTTTAAATATGCCAAAATTCTATTTCCTTAAAAATCATTCATACTTTGCAAATTTGCTTAGTGTCTAAACCAAATTAAATTCCAAGCATACAACCCCTAGTTTTCTAACCATTCATCACCATAATATACCATAAAATTATTTAAACATAACATAGGCTAATTTAAATTATTGCATGCCATACTTAAAAAAAAAAAAAAAACACAAAACAGCCATGAACTTAGATATAGGAGGTTAGACTTTTACCAAAATACTTGGTGAGCTTGTGTACCTCCAATAAGCTTGGTTTGATTATGAATCATGGCAAGAAAACCCTTATCAAAATCCCCCTTCAATCCAAAAGAAAACCCTAGAAAAACTAAAAAAAAAAGGTTTAGATTTTACCTTGAAAATTTGAAAAGTCTTGAACTTGAAACTCTTTTCTTAACTTGGAACTTGCTCGAAAAATGTTTTGTAAAGAATTTTTCTTTGAGAAAATTTTGAGAGGAAGAGGACTAAGGGCTGCCATGCATGGGGGGGGAAGAAGTGAAATTTTTTTCACATTTTGCATGAAAATATAGTTTTTATACTTAGGTTTTTTTATGGCACTATGGTGACTCAATATGATTAGTCACCACTTAATCATAACTAGGGTTAAAGTTAAGTTAGTTTTGGTATGAAAGGATTCGGCCATATCAAGGGATATGGTGGCTTAATCTCCACCCTTAAAGTGTCCTTTGGTGGGTCCCACGACTTTATACAGTAAAATTTTACACTGTATTGTATTTTTCTTATACTGTTAGGGTAAAACCGGAGAAATAGGAATTTAAACAGTCTAAAATATTTTAATTTGCTCTTTAGTTCACGTTTTTAGTCCCAACATAGTATTTTATATATCTGTGTTTTTTACTTAGACATTATACTAACACTACGTCATGCCCCTTTTATACTATTTTGGATTATAATATGCTTTTTTATGTTATTTAGTACTTTAATCCTTTATTAATTTATAGCACAATACTGTAATTAATTGTGATATAAATTTTATTTTAAGGATATTATTCATAAATTTTTGAGTATTTAAGCTCACAAAATTTGTCTTTAAACAATATCCCAAATTGCATAGAATTCATAGATAGATTTCCTATTAATATTGTTCATGCATACATTATCATAATTTATAAAAATACAATTTATAGGATAAACGTGTTAATTAAATTCAAATAAATGCTGGATTTAATAATAAATTTTCCTTGAGCATTACACATACCCTCTTGCGCACACAAATAATTAGTTTATAAGGCTAATTCTCTACTGAGGACTCTTAATAGAAAATTATATGTTAATTTTTTTAACTTTATTTTGGAAGTCAACGGTGTTTAGATAGTTTGTTTGTTTATTTTTTTTTTGTTTGCCTTTGTTTTTTAATGTGTTTTGACACATCAGATCAAAAATTGTGTCTTACTTCTTGGTTCATGGAAATTTTGTAGACATGCCCCCAACTTAAGTCATAGTAGGCATTACAATTGAGGACTTTACACTGGGAGAGCTTACATACAACACGTTTTTTTCTATTTAAAAATAGTGTGTTTGAGAAATATAAGAGCTTTATTATATAGCATACTTTTACTTTACACTAAAGTATATAAAAGCTTTATACTGTAGCAGTTGAAACTAATGAGTTACCAAACACACTATATATTTCACCATTTTATTTCCAGAGACGGGAATAAACAAGGTTCAGAGACGATGTGTGAAAGCTACCCATAAGCTCGCTATCTATCTGATTAAGAAAAGTTTGGTATCTACTTATAGTTATACATCTAACTTCCACTAGTCTCTCTAAAGTTATTTTAAAAAAAAAAAAAAAAAACTTAATAATAAAATTGAATTTGTAACTTTGCCTTTGTTTAACGCCCGAAACTGTACACAAATACTCCCAGGTGCAGCGAAACAAGCCTAGGATTTTTTGATTAGGCTCGATAGAGTCTGCGAAACATATTTCATGGAAGGCCTCGATTGTGGATTTTCATGCAAGCACGCAAGTACAAGCTTTAAGATATCAATGAGTTGATTCAAAATCTCTTGCGGCGGGGCCGGAAGGCGGTCATCCAACACATCCTCCAACATTACGGCTGTACTCGTCACCGGCGAAGACAGGGACAACGTAAGATTTCCTGGATGTTGTCCTTTAATCACTTCTACTGCCAACACTCCGAAGCTGTACACATCACACTTCTCAGTCACTTTCATTGTATACGCGAACTCTGCAATCCAACATTTGAAATAAAATGTGATCTTGGTATTCAAAATGCACATACGTGTGTACAAGTATTATAAAATCAATTTGGAAAAAAAAAATTGATTAGGATTTAAAACAATGAAGAAATAATCGTGTCAACAGAATTAAATTTATTGATTATGTATAACAACATGACAGTTTTAATAGTTTGTCATTAGTACTGAAAACTATAATAAGAATTTACATGTTAACTACATACCTGGTGCGACGTACCCTAATGTGCCGGCAATGGCCGTCCAATTGGAGGAATCCTGCTGTAAAAGCTTAGCAGTGCCGAAATCCGAAATGCAAGCCTCGTAGTCAGAGTTTAGCAGGATGTTCTTACTAGAGATGTCTCTATGAACGAATGGCGGGAAGATGTCAAAGTGCATGTAGGCCAAGCCATTAGCTACGCCTCTAATAATATTCACTCTCTTTTTCCAATCCAATTCTTGTGCTTCTCTTTCGTTGCTCAACATTGAAATCAGGCTACCCTTGGCGAGATAGTCATAAACCAAGAACGAATGCCTCGCGTGAGAGCAAAAGCCGTGAAGCTTCACGATGTTTCGATGACGTATGTTCGTCAATGCCCTCACCTCGTTCAAAAACTCTTTCTCGAAAGTCCTATTTTCGCCGCCAAGTTTCTTCACGGCTAGTACTAAGGCTTCTGAAGGCAGTTCTGCTCTGTAAACGCTTCCAATACCTCCTGTCCCTATACAATACAGGGGATTAAAATCTTCTGTTGCTTTTATGATTTCTTCATACAGTTTTTTCCCGTCGAAATTTGATATTGAGAGAAGCGGTTTTTCACCGACTATCTCGGTCTCTCCTGTAACTTGTGCATGTCGACACTTGTTTCTTATTCGTAGAAATGTGTAAAGTACTGCAAAGAGAACAATTAGCAAAGCTCCTATAATAGGATAAAGAACGATGTAAACAAGTTCAGCATTTTTTGGGTCAGTTTTTGTGTCGCAGAGCTCTAATCCAGTAACGTTGCCACACAACCCCATGTTCCCTTCTAAGGCTTCCATGGGAGCGTCAAGAAATGCTTTATTGTTCGGAAGAGCACCCCACAATTGATTGTACGATATGTCAACGTACAGTAAGCCGCGAAGTTGTTCAAAAGTGCTTGGAATAACACCAGAAAGGTTGTTATGGGACAGATTCAGTGTCAGCAAGCTTTGCAGAGCTCCAAGCTCCGCTGATATGTTTCCTGAGAGGTGGTTATGACTCAGATCAAGCACCGAAAGTTGACCCAACTTGCCCAGTTCAATTGGGATTTCCTTGCCCAATCTGTTGTTGCTCAGGTTCAAATAGTACAGTTGTAACAAGTTGATCCCTAAGCTTCCCGGGATTGATTCACTAAACCTGTTTGAGGACAGATCAAGTGTCTCAAGTTCAGTTAGTGACTCAAGTTCCTCAGGTATGCTGCCGGAGAGTTGATTGTCTTGCAAGTACAGCTGGATTAACGAAGTCAGTCTTCCAAAGTCCTTGGGAATATCTCCTACTAAAAGATTTGAAGAAAAATCTAGTATTGAAAGTTGGGATAAATTTCCTATCTCTGGTGGTATGACACCAGAGACATTGTTGTTAGAAATCTGAAAGGTTCGGAGCTTCTCGGACCTTGCCCAATTTGGTGAGATTTCTCCATAAAAATTGTTGTCACTTAGGTTTATGTAATCCAAGTCCGGGTAGATACCAAAATCTTCAGATATATTGCCCACAAGATAGTTGCCATCAAGGCGAACCCGGTACAAGCTTGTGCAGTTTTTCAAGCTTCTTGGGATTGGACCGCTGAAATTATTTCCGTTCGCCGTGAAGTTCTTGAGTGATCCGTTATGGCATATGTTTTGGGGCAATTGACCAACGAAAAAGTTTCTGGCGAGTCTGAGCACAATCAATTTCTTGAGATTTTGTATTGATTCAGGGATGGAGCCAGAGAATTTGTTGTCCCGGATATACAAAACCTCTAAATTGCTCAAGTTACCGATCGAAGTTGGAAGGGACCCATTGAGTTTGTTCTCCCAAAGTTCTAGACAAACTAGCGACTTCAATCTCCCAATATGATGTGAAATTGGGCCAGAAAGTTGGTTACGCTGGAGATGAATATTGGTGAGATTTTGCAGGTCATACAAGGACACTGGAATTGGACCAGAAAGGCCATTCTCTAAGATAGATAAAACTCTCAGATTTTTGAGTCTCCCAAACGTTGAGGGGATTGAATTTGTGAGATTGTTAGTTCCCAAGTAAAGTTCAACCAAGTTGGATAGATTTTCCATCTCCGTTGGGATTTCCCCGGACAACTGATTGGTGGACAGATTAAGATAAATGAGCTTGGAGAGTGAAGAGATTTCAGGTGGGATTGTGCCAAAAATCGAGTTCATGCTCAAATCAAAGTACTCAAGATTAAGGAAGGCAGAGAATCGAAAATCGTGGAGCCTACCTTGTAGACCGGATTTCGTGAGGTTTATTTTGGTAACACTTCCACCACTGTTGCAAGCAATTCCAAACCAATTGCATGGACCTGTGCGTGTATTTGACCGTGGTTGGATGGAAGGGTCGAAGGAATCATTGGATTGGGAGGTAGTAGTCCACGAAATTACGAGTGCCATCGAAGCATTTCGAAGGCTAGCTTTCCATTTTAGAAGAGCACTAATTTCTTCAGGAGTAGAATCACCATTAGTAATGGTTGTTGCAAGGACAAACAAAGCTAAAGAGCATATCTTCACTAAGGTTAATGTTCTCATGGTGATGTTTCTGTATAGGATATGATTGTTTAGCTCTAGTTTTAGCTCGAATCTTAATCTTAATCTTATTATGTCATCCTAAAAAGTCCGCAAAGACTTCAGAATTGAGTTGACTTCTTCTTCTTCTTCTTGTTTCATGCCTCTGTTATTTGTCATCCTCTAAAGTCAGCAACACAATAATGTTTCATTTTAATTCTTGCTTCAGTTTAATTCATGACTTTTCTTTATCATTTTTCTTTGACCATGAATATAAAAATACATTCACATTTATGTTGAAAATGAAAGTGCATGTTGACCTGGCCCAGTTGTAAGCTTATTAGCGAATTAGTCAGAATTGGCTTCATTGATTCATTCTTCGGTAACATAAAATTTAGAGGCAAATGGGTTTTATATATACTTTAATATGTGGCTTCTGAATGATGTTATCGTGTAGAACATCAGGACGTGGCCCGTAAGGAAGTTAGAGCTTAATTATTCTACACCGTGGATTTTGGCTTGGGGTATTATTGAGCTATAATCAAGGACTTGACAACAGTTTCTTCTTTATTTTATTCATATTTCACGTATCTAACTATCTCTTTGTTTATTCATTCTTTGTGGAAATTCAAACCTGTATGTTGTATTCTCAAACTGTTAAGATCGATGTCTTAGTCCACTTGGAGTTGAATTTGGAAACTTCAACGGTTATACTTTTTAATTCACATATCTTATATTATATTATATGGCTGTTTAGAACTTTAGTTTTAACATATCAATTACAACTACAAACAGTACAAAACTCTCAGTAACTACAATAAAGAGCAAAAGTTTGATACAATGTAAAACTCTTACATACTATAATTCTTGAGTGTAAAACGTCAGTTACAACTGAAGTTTCAAACGGAAGTTATATCAATTTATATCAATTTACATTTCATAAGCACTGTCGTCAGTATGATAGTATTTAATAGTTACATTTTTCATGATAGCCAAGGCTTCTTTTTATAATTGTGATTTTGATAAAGAGAGTATAAGATGATCAGGACGCCTTCCCGCTATTATTTCTAATACTAATACGCCAAAACTATGCACGTCGCCTTTCTCAGTCACCTTCATAGTATAAGCAAATTCTGCCAAAAAAAATCATTTGTTTGGTAAAGCGTTTGGAATCATTTTTTATGGTTTGAACCGTGGTTTAAACCCTTTTTTTTTTTTAAATTTTATGAGAAAAAACAGTTGCAACCATACGGTGTCGTATCTCCGTTAAGGCTCTTGTCTCATTCACGAACTGGCTTCTATCACGTACCGGATTGTGGAATTTCTTGTTAGCTACTGAGTTGGAGCAAACAGATGGCAGGGTTGCTTTGTAAACGCTTCTGAATTCCCCCTCACCGACGCAAAACGGGGGGTTGAAGTCTTCGGTCGCTCTTAAGATTTCCTCGTACAGTGTCGTTCCGTCCAAGTTCGACACTGGAAAGTGGACATCTTGATCCTTCGTGTTGCTGATTTCAGTTTGTAGAATCTTGTTTCTTCTCCAAAATTGGATGGAAACCACAAGTGTCGCGGGTAGAAGTGTCCCACAAATGGGGAAAAGTACAAGCACCAAAGACGAAACTCTGTTCTTCCCACTTTTCACGGGGAAGAGGACTCAAGGCATGACTGCAATGCTCTAGAGTTTCCACAAAGGCCCTTGTTTCCTTGCAATGCACATGGACGTATTCCAAGCCAAGGAGTTCCTGAAAAGACTCTGCAATGGCGGCAGAGAGACTGTTGTGGGAGAGATTCAGTGATGGCAAGCTCTGCAAGTTACTGAATTCAGTTGGTATCCCTCCTGAGAGACAATTGTGACTCAGATCTAGCTGAGACAGCTGAACCAGCTTGCGCAACTGAACTGGAATCACGCGGTTCAACTTGTTGTCGCTCAGATTTAGGTAGTGCAGCTTCAAAAAAATTCCCTATACTTACCGGAATTGAGTGGCTCAATCTGTTTGTAGAGAGTTCAAGATAATCGAATTTGGTCAGGGACCCGAGTTCCTGAGTATTCCACCAGAAAGTAGATTATTATTTACAATGAGCTTCACCAAAGAAGTTAGCCCTCCAATTTCATTAGGAATCTCCCCAACAAAATGATTGGAAGAAAGATCTAGTGCATGTAACTGAGTTAAGTTGCCAATCTCTGCTGGTAGGTTTCCACGGATATTGTTCCTAGCAATCTCAAGAATTCTAAGTTCTAAAGACCTTCCCCAATTATGTGAGATTCCACCACAGAATAGATTGTCGCTGAGGTTTATGTAATCCAAGTTTGGATAGAAACCAAAATCCTCAGATATGTTTCCAGTCAGTTCGTTTCTGTCGAGTTGGACTCTATGCAATCTTGTGCGGTTTCTTAAGCCCTTCAGTGTTGGACCAGTAAGTTGATTGCCATTTGCGGTGAGGTTTTGAAGCAATCTGCCTCGGCAGAGGTTTTGTAGCAAATTTCCAGTGAAACGGTACAAGACTTCAAGTTTGCTCAAATTACCAATTGGATCAGGAAGAGAGCCACCAAGTTCATTCTCACTCAATTCTGGCACAACAACGGACTCCAAGTTCTCAATCTTTGTTTGGGATGGAGCCCGATAGTTTATTTAGGTGTAGGTGAATAGAGGCAAGGTTTCCAAGGTCCCATAGTGATGTCGGGATTGAACCGGAAAGTTCATTTGTGTGGAGACTTAAAGACTGTTGAGAGAAAACATGTTCCTATTTCTCCAGGGATGGAGCCAGAAATCTTGTTGTCAAACATATACAACAATGTTAGCTTTCTTAAGTTCCCAAAACTGGGGGGAATAGGACCCGTTAGACAGTTGGTATCAAGGTAAAGTTCAACCAAGTTGGAGAGATTTCCTATTTCTAAGGGGACAGAATCGAAAAACGAATTATTTTCAAGATGCAAAAAAGCCAGGTTGCTGAGATTCCCAGAGCAGCAGGAAGAAATCCACCTCACGAGTTGCTATGAAGGAAGAGTTCAGTTGGTGACCTTAAAGAACCTATTCCTTGAGGAATGGGTCGTTTAACCCGTTATTAAACAACCTTATAACCTCCAGGTCTAAAAGCAAAGAAATTTCAACAGCGATTTTCCCATAAAGCTAATTGTTGGAGAAGTCTATATTTCTATGCTTGGAGAAGTGGCTGATTTGAGGCGGGATGTTACCAAAGAGCGAGTTCATGCTAAGATCAACGTATGTAAGATCAGGCAAGGACGAGAATGGGAATTCATGTAGCATACCTTTAAGACCAGAGCTTGTGAGGTTTATCTTGGTGACAATGCCAACATGGTTCCATACCATGCGCATGGACCTCTTGTTGTTCCAAGAGTTGTGGAGGTATTAAATGCTTTGTTGGGAAGTTGATTCCATGACGTTAGAACATGCCTCGAACAATCATGTACATCGGCTTTCCATCAGAGAAAAGCTTCAGCTTCCTTGGTAGAAGCAAAGGCAAAACCAAATTTGGCTGTGGAAATGAAAAAAAAAAACGCGAGACAACAAAGACGCCGAAAAGTGTTTTAGCGATGGTTTGTGAAATGTGATGCTTTGCGCATTCATGTATATTGCCATTACTCAATTTCCTTTCACCCTCGTACTTTGTTTTCAACAGAAAATCAATTTTGCCGGCAAGAACAAGGAAATAAATGATGGAATAAGAAGTCTTGAAAAGTCCTCCCTCCTCGTGTATCTTCCTCTTCAGATGTTGTTATCAGGGAAGTAAATCGGGGGCCGCTTGTAAGTTGTTTGACTTGTGTCTTTTGTGTCCACAATTTTTTGCCCCGGAGGAGAAATTATAATATATACTTGCGTCCAATTTCAACATTATGGGCATGTTTACTTGCATAAATGGAAAAAGAAAGGAAACAGTGATTCTTTTTCTCTTTAAATAATATGTTTACTTATAAAATCATGATCAGACTTTTGTGAACCTCACACACTATAGAGAATGAAGAAAAATAATACTAATCCCCTCATTCCCTTAAATATTGATTCTCTGTCAAAAGAAATGAACACCACATCTACTTAGATGTCCAAATTTAATTATTATTTAATACCTATTAGTTATGTAAGAAGATGTTTTAATAATTATACTGAATAAGATCATTATTACTAAGTAAATAAACACAAAAAAAAAATAATAAGATTGTTTCTTATTGCTCCCATCAAATAAGTAAATAAATACTAAAAAAGACAAAATAATGCTCACTCTAAATACTTTTACTCTCCTTTCCAATCTCATTACTTTTTCCTTTACATTTCTTTACTATTTAACAAACATACCCTTAAAGTCGATTTAGTGATTTTTGACATAATGCAGCAACAGTATTGGACCTTTTGGTTCTCCCTCTAAACTCTTTCACAAAATATTACAAAATTCAATTCATTTCTCTTCATTTTTTCACACCCTATCAAAAATACAATTTGGGAGACCAATTTTTTTTCTTAGGATATTTTACCATTTTTATACCTTATGTTTTAGGTTCATTTAAACACTATAACTTTAATTTTTGATCTCATCAAATGTATACATTTAAATTAAATTAAATACACAAATTTATACATTATCTTGACTAATAATTGATTCTTACCTTTAAATGAGCAAATTATCTTCATGTAAGCAAAAATAAAAAAATAAAAAATAAAAAACAGAAAAGGAAAAATTCAAAAAAAAAAAAAAACACACACACACACACAAAAAAAAAATCTATTTTTAAATATATTCTAAATATTTTTGAGGTAAAAACCCTTAATTTAATCTTTTAGGTTAAAATTTTGGGTCTTTTTTGTAATTTTTGGGGTTAAAATTAAAAGTTGACTTAAAAAAAGATAAATCTATGTATTAAATCTCATATAAAGTATGTATTTGATGAGATTAAAAACCACAAGTATATAGTGTTTCAATAATCCTAGAACAACAGGTATAAAAAAATTTAACCCTTTTTGGTTCCCCATTTGGAAACACTCGTTAGCTCTTTTTGCACTTCTTTCCCCTCGAATGGAGGCATTGAGGAAAGAATTTATTAATGACACGAACAGGAGGAAGCTTCGAGAAACATTTGACCGAAAAAAGAGTTCTCACAAGGTCTTCGGTTTTTTTTTTTTTTGGTTATAAACAATCAAGCACATCGCACAACAGCACAAGAAATCTAGATCTGTAACCTAGAACAAAAGATATATATTCATAAATCCTAACCCCACTAAAATGCTTAGGCGATGATATCATAAGAATACCTAATGATATCACAATAAGTTAGTAGCACATGGCGAACGGCAAGTGAAAAATTAGGAAAAGACAACCAAACAGCAGTCAAAATTTATTTACAAAATCAACAGCCATTAATATTATAAGGAAAAAGAAGTTCTTTCGCCTAGCTTAAAAGCCCTATTCGCAGTATCACATATGATATCATTAGTATGAACTGCAACTCACATATTGACCAGTCCCTATAAAGATATAGCCACCAGCAGCTAGCTGATAACCGCAACATATGTGATTCATATGAACTGCATCGGCTACAAATATTGGCAAGTGAATTCATTCCGACCATCTTTAGGCAACCACAGCTACCAAGACGCCTTTGCAGGTCCAAACTTTTAAAAATCAGTGTAGAAAAGAATTTGATCAGATTAGAAGTAAGAAACCCCATTGATGCAAGCAGCAAGATTTCGTAAAATCATTGAATTATTATTACTCTTACCAACCAGAATATCATCAAGAAAAATTGGTAAGACATCGTAGACTGCAACCAGCATACAAATTGACACCAACCATCTGAACAGTATAAACAGCATCAACAGCTAGCAACATCATCTTGTGAATCAGTTTCAGTCACATATAAACAGCAGCAACAGCTATCTAGTAACATCATCTTGTGATTTAGTTTCAGTCACATTCGCTCTTCCCGAACAAAACTATATAAGGCCAGCATATGGACCAATATGAGTAGTTGAACATAGCACTTTCAAAAATATAATTGGAGAATATCATACACAAGCACAAGCACGTCAAAACAAGCACACATGGAAACCTTGTCAGGAGAAAAAAAAACCGAAAAAAAGAGAAGCACAAAAACCAAATATAGTTATATCAGACAAAATAAGAAGCCTCTCAATAGGCAGGAATTTCTAAACCTAGTAAAACTACTGCAAGAGCTTAAGTTATATCAGAGTACAGAGTCTACCATCAACACTAGAAACAACTAAAGGACCAAGTCCAACATAAAAAAGTTTAACCTTCAACGAAGCTGCAGGGCAGCTAAATAACATTTGACATGGAACTATTTTTTTCCTGAGCATGAATGCAGACACGATGCCTCAAGCCAATATAATACTCTGATCGCATTGTATGCTGCTCCATCATTCCTGCAGAATAGAAGTCCAAAGATACATGATTTAGGGGGCAGACAACATCTTCATCCACGAATAATTGCTTGGTACATAGAAAGGGGAAATTTTCCTAATGGCACATATATACTACAAGGACTTACTTCAGCATCGGATATATGAGGAGAAGCACTTCGAGAATCAGCTGGTCTACCACGTGGTGAACCATCCTTGGAAGCAGGAGAACGCTCGTTAAGACTGCGTATCTCAGGGTTTTCACCCCTTGAAGGTGTCCTGCGAGGAGAAGGACTCCTCCGAGATTTAGGACTACGCCTAACAGGGGAGACACTGCAGGCATACACCCGATTGGACATCAGCTAAATACAAACACCGCAAGCTACTAAAATGATAGAGTAATATAACCAACATTTCATACCTGTCATAGGACCGGCTCCGACTGCGCCGCTCATCATCGTCTCTGCCTCTACCACGGTCCCTGTGGTAGTCTGGACTTACACTTCGGCTCCTGCTACGATAACGACTCTCTCTCTCACTCCTATGGTACCTGTCACGGTCATATCTGTCTCTACTTCGACTGCGACTTCTCCTCCTATCTCTATCCCTATAATCCTCACGGTGCCTGAAAACACTTTTCATCAGTTGCTGCTGATGGCAGTTGACTAAATAATAGTTTCTAGGAAGCATCACAATTCTTCTACTGTGACAAACTAAATTAGGCGTTATAGTTGCTTATCATTCCATGCCACCAACACATGAGATTCTCAAAATAAATATCATCAGCCTAGCCACTAACAGTGTTAAAAAGTAGAGATCATGTGACGTGTCCACATTCAAATTTGAAAAGAAAAGAAAACCAGAGAAAGATGCTCACCGTGGACGAGGGCTACGGCTTCTAGACTTGCCTCTGGATTTGGAATCCGACTCAATTATCCTCCCCTTATGACTGAAAATCGAAAACAACTAATAATCAAAGCACGAAGAAATAAATTGATCCACAATTAAGAATTTCTGTTCAAGGCAATTATCAATCATGAGGAACCATATCACAGTCACAGCATGCAAACAACGGAAAAGAACACCAAAACCACTTTCACATTACACAGAATCCAAAGAAAACATTACACGAAACAGCCAATTAGTATGACAAATATAAAAAACCTAGCACCAAAGAATCCACCAAGAAAAGCAGCTTTTACATCAGGACTCAAAAAGAAACGCCTTTTTCAACTTACATTCTCTCGGCATTGGGGCCGTACTTGGCAAATTGAACCATAATCTCTCTACCATCCACAACTCTTCCTATAAACAAACACAGATAATAAACAATCAAAATTAATTTAAAAAAAACTTTGTAAATATGAAATTGCAGAAAAGAAAGCTAACCATCAAGCTTTTCCACAGCCTTCTGCGCCTCATCCGCGTACTTATACCGAACAAACGCGAACCCTCGCGATTCACCAGTCCTAAATTGAACAATAAAATAGATATAGGCACAAGTACATATATTACAGTCACAAAACCCTAAATCTCCCAATAGAAAAAAATTAAGCAAAAAAATAATATGAATAGCTCATACCTTCTGTCTCTGGGGATGAAGACGTCTACGACCTTGCCGTACCTGTCGAAGAGTGGGAAAAGATCATCCGCGGTGGTACCTGGCGAATGGGAAGAAAAAGGGAACAATCAGGAAAATACTAGGGAAAAAGCGTCGGAGCGAAGAGAGAGAAAGTGGAGGGGAGAGAGAGAGAGGGAGTGAATACGGAAGGTGATGTTGAGGACGAGGAGAGAGTAGGTGTCTCTGATGTCAGGAGGGCCAGATCTTCCGAAGTGCGACATCTCGGCGGCTGCGACCAGCGGCGGAGGTTAGGTTTTCGGGAAGCAAGCTTAGCTAGGAAGGAGATGGGGAACGAACGATTTTCGTTTTGAGACTTTGCAAATTCCCAAACCCCAGAGAGAAAAAGAATCTCTTGTGCCCTATCTGCAAAATAAGGAATATCCGCTTCGGCCAGTTTTCGGCGTCTTGACAGATATGCCCCTGATCTTTTTCTAATTGACGAATTCTTTTACTTGATAAATTTTAAGAAAAAATTTAAAAAAAAAAAAAAAAAAAAACATAATCCACGTTGTGCTTATTTGTTCCGTAAAATTTAGGAAATTCTTGCGGCTTTTTTTCCCTTTACGGATCAGATCCTTAAAAAATTAATCAAACTATCAAAACAACCGTTTGTGTTGGTAGGAAAATCAACCATTTTTATCATAGAAATTCACTAAAAGTTATCCTTTATTCTTGAAAATTAGATTGATTCCTTTATATTTAATAACCCATTTGTTTTGTGAAAAATTTTATAGTATGAATTATACTTTTATATTATAGGCAAAAATTTTTGTTTTGGATGCTTATTTGGTTTTTTTAATGGTCCCGTCTATGATTAAGAGTAGTTTTATATTGTACATTATTAACGTAATCACTTATATTTTAGACTGTTACAAACTGAAAAATAGCAATTCTGTCGATAATACAAAATTACAATTTTTACCACAAAAATTTCTTCATTTTATATATTCAACCACAATTGAAACCTTTTTGTTGCACTGTTTTCTTAAGTAAAAACTTCAAAAACTTAAATTTTTATTCAATTTTTTGTTCCAACTCAAAAAGCAAAGGGATCGTGAATTAACTTTTGGTGTCAATGTTGTTAGGTTGAAATTATATTAAAAAAATTATATTAAGAGGAAGCAGCTTAATATTGGAATCAAATAAGCATTTGTTTCAAACGCCAACATTAACAAAGTCTTGGTGTCACGACAATGCTCGTGTAAGGTTGTGTTTTAGGAGTTGCTTTGACGCGAGGCAAACAGTCGGTATCTCCATGGATAAAGATGGCATTTTTATCTGTAAGTAAAGGTATCCACCCTTAATAGAGCAGATATGGGGATACTATAGGGGGTTAGAATTAACCACCGAGTTAGGGGCAGAGTGGGGTGGGGAAGCTCCCCTTCCGCCGCTCCCATCTGATTATATGCACTTTTATTATTATTATTATTTGCATATAAGTGTATTTGTATATATATTTATATAGTATTAGAGTTGACACAAAGCTATGAAAAGAATATACAAAGAGAAGAAATAATATTGTTTGTATTTTAATGTTTCAAATTGTCTTACAAATTTAATTTTTTAGATAGATGGAGTTTGGATTTTATTTATCATTTATTTTTATAAGTCATAAATGTTTATGTTGTTAAATTTTATAATTTTTTTAATGACATTTGATTCAAGTTTAATAATGTTACAATAATTTCAAAACTTTTAATGGATAAAAAGGTAGGTATAAGGATAGCTCCCCTAATGCGGTTCCCTGACCCTAACTCCAATTTTAATTAAGTGGGCATGAGGGATAGATATGGGGCAAACGAGAAGTAGAATATGGAGGTGGAAAAGTATGCCCACCCCTGCTCCGCCCTGTTGCCATCGGAGATGCGACACAAGACTAATGTTAACAAACGAGCTCCCTCGTGTACATGTCCTACGCCCAACCATTAAACTCTCCTACGAATTAAGATAATATTTTGAACTTTCCATTCATAATATAAAAAAGACATTCAAGTTACAAGCCATTTTATACCGTGCCTTTTATTTTTCTTCGAAAAGTACATCATTTTTAACAATATAAAGAGAATGGGCTGGCACTCTTAAAGTGCTTAAAATGTTTTTTTTTTTTTTTTTTTTTTGCTTTTTAGGTTATTTTTTATTTCTTTCTCTTTCTTTTTTTTTTTACCTTTTTTTTGTCATACATATTTGTTTTTTTTTCATTCTTGTCCTTTATTCATACATATTTATTTTTTGAATAAATTACACTGACACATTTTGTATTTTACCTAAATTACAAAAATACTCCTTGAATCAAAACTAACCATATTAACACCTTTTGCATTTAAATTTGTTAATTTTTTGTTTAAAATGTCAAAAATGGCCTATTTAATCTCAGCTATTGATCTACAAAATCAAATAACAGCAATTGATTTGAAGGAAAAAAAATCCCTAAGAAATTAAGCTACCTAGCCAAACAAGCCCCTAACCCACCCACCCTTGCTAGCCCCTTCCGCTGTGAAGCCTGTCACCCACCCCCATTGCTCACACCCCAACCACCCACCCCTTGTCACTGCAGGCCCTCCCTCCCTATCACCCCACCGCTCTCACCATCTCACCCTTTCCTCGACACCTCCCACCTTCATTAGCGTCAACAACCCATCAAGAGAGAGACAGAGAAAGTTTTTTTGGTTTTTTTTTTGTTTCCTTAATAATTTTAAACTTTACACATGTTATTTATTTTTATCCAAAAAATAAATATATTTTTTAATTTTTTATTTTTGTTTATACTTTTAAAATTTTTATGAAAAATAAAATACTTTTTATAATTGATTCATCGTTTTGTTGGAGTGAACTTATTTTGGTTTGGTTAAGATTGATGTGTAATATTGATTAGAATTAAAAATGAGGATTGAAATTGTGACACCCTGAGTATTTTTAATATATTAAAAATGCAATAACTTAAGGATTAAATTAAACGAAAATATGTGTTACAAGGATTATAGTTTAATCCAATTTTTATGATAAATTTTATAAAAGTAAAAAATGGGATTTTTAAGGTTAAAAATCATGTCATAGCCTTAAATAAGCTGGAAAGCTCAATTGTTGCAAAATGTATTGTAACAAATTTTAAAACAAAAATTAAGTTTAAGAAAAAAAAAATATTGTATAATAATATAAAAAATTATATAGTATTAGAATAATAAAGTGTAAGGAAATACACTGCTAAAGTTAAGTAATATGGAAACAACACTGTAAAAGTAATGCAGTATAGAAATTAGATTGTTTAAAGTTAAACAGTACAAAAATTGGACTATTTAAACTTAAAGCAGTATAGAAATAATGCTGTTTGGAGGACATGAATGAGTAAAGAACGTTGTGTAAACTTGTAACAGTATAAAGAATATACTGGTTGTATAAAAAAATACTGTCAGTATAAATTGAGATTGTATAAAGTTAAACAATATTGGAATTACATTAAGTGGTGGATGTAAACAAGTATGGGAGGTTGTGAGACCTCATGAATTGTATAGAAAAGAATACCGACTATATAGGAAAAATACTGTCAATATAAATTTAGACTGTATAAAAAGTTCTTGTGGGACCCACCATGGGATACCAAAATGAATAAAAATTTACCACCAAGCCCCTTGGGTGGCCCAATTATACATTGTCAAGTTAAGATAAATGATGGCAAGTGATGACTAATATGATAAGTCGTCAAAATTGGTGAAAAATTACCAAAATATCCCTTGAAGTGGCCAAATCAAATCTTGCCAAGGTTGCCCCAACTTTTTAGCACAAATAATGTCAAGGGATGACTCATGACGATGAGTCATCAAACTGATAAACAATTAAGCTTAATGCATCATTGGTTTTAAGGCATCAAGAATCAAAAAATGCTCCATTTTCCTCTCAATGAAAACCATCCCTCCCATGGAAGTCCCTCAAGAAATTTTGATGAATTTCAAACCTCCAAATCGTGTACTAAGCAAGTTTAAATGAGGGAGATGAAGATCGAAGAGTTTTCAAGGCAAAACTCAAAACTTTTTCTATGGCGAACAAGGGTTTTTGTTCAAGTTTTTTATGTAATTTTTATGGTGTGGCATGGGCTTGATATCAAGGGAATTTGAAAGCTTTCAAGTGTAAAATGAGGACAAGCACTTTGTATGGATTAGGTAAAATCTTGTTCTTTTCAATTAAGCCAAAGTTTATGTTTTATTATGCATGATAAGTGTTTGATGAAATGTTTTGGTCTATGGCATGTAAGATGGATATTATGGCATGATTGGTTAATGTTTTAGATTGATGATGATGATGATAGAAAGAAAAACAAGGTAGGGTTTTGTACAAAAGAATGAAAAAGTAACTAAACTCTATTAAATTGCAAAGTTTAGCTAGTTTTTAAGAAATGGTGATTTGGAGGGTCTTAGAGGCCAATTTATGTTCCAAGTAAGGTCTGGAATTTTCCAATACAGTGAGGGTAACAACTTTTGTGAACAAAGTTTTGTAAAATTCGAAAAGGACTAAATTATAAAGTTTAACAGATTTAAAAATCAGCTAAAAAGTCCACTGTAATGTTAAAATTTAAGAAAAGTTAAAACACAAAAGTTGTAAAACTCATCAAAATTGTTAGGACAACTCTGCTCGGTTGAGGAGTTATAAATTTTACGAAATTTTGAGTACAAAATTTCAAGAAATGGAAACATTATGAAAAGTTTAGAATTCAACCAAGGAGCTTTTGTAAGTTTTATTCCTTATGAAAAACTGAACGTTTTGTTATAAAGTGGTCATTTTTTATTTCGGGGGCAAAAATGTAAGGATTTTTGTGTTTCGGACTAAAACTGTAAACTTATATGAAACTGGATTTTCACCAAGAAACATTAGGTTCCTGCAATTCTGTGGGTAGTGAGTAACCACCAGGTTTATGTTTTTAAAGATTAAGAGTTTACTCAAGTAAAGAATGAAAGAAACGAACGTTAAAGGGTAAGAATGTCAAGTTTTTTACATTACAGGTCAAAACTATAAAGTTTTGATAAAATAGATTTAATTGAAAGGAAAACCATTGTGTTTGTTTTTCATAATATTATGAGACGTAAAGAAATGAAAGTTATGTTTTAAAACGGGTTCTAAAAGTTTTTAAAGACTAGTCAAGGGCAAAATGGTCATTTTATAAAAATAGTCAAAATGGTTATAAACGCCCGATGTTAGAAAATGCCACTTAGCGGGAATTTTTTCATAATATGTAAAGAAATGAGAAGGAAAAGTTAAGCGAAAAGTTTAATAAGTTACAAAATTGACGAAAAACCTATAAGAGTAAAATTATTATTTTTAAGAAAATGACTAAACTGGAGTCGAACATTCTGAATTAGCAAAACGTTCTTAGATGAAAAATGTTCCATAATAGGTCAAGTAAGGAAACCGTCGCATAAGATGGGAAATTTAATAAGGAATGTTCAAGTAAAAGAAAGATAACCTAATAGGTTGCAAAATTAAGTAAAGAAAAATGTAACCTAATGGGTTACAGAATTAAGTAAAAAGAGTAATAACCTAATGGGTTATGGAGTTAAGTAAAGAGAAATATAACCCACGAGGTTACCAAGCTAAGTAAAAGAAAGTAAACCGATAGTATACAAGTTATGTAAAAAGGAATGAACAATCCATGATTAAGTTTTGTTATCAATCGAGCAGATTGATAATATGAAAAATTAACTCATAAGTCGAGTGTCATTTGATCAAAACATAGAAGCTGGCTAATGAAAGCAAAAGGAATGAGACGAGAACGTTAGAGCTATAAACAAATAAATTTCAAACCTTACCTACAGCATGAAGTAAATGATTTTCAAATACTTATATATATAAATATATATATATATATATATTTGCAAATGTGTTTGCAATTGTTATGCAAGATGATTGTAAAAGGTTTTAAAGTTCAAAACAAGATTTGCAATGACTTTGCAACTATTATCTTTAAAGCATATTTGTATTTGATATGCATAATGTTTTTAAAAGTTCAAGTTATGATTTCAATGTATTTAAAGTATGATTGCATGTTATGCAGTATGATTTAAAGTTTAAATCATGATATGCAACATGTTTGCATTTACCATGCTAAATGTTTAAATGTTAAGTTATAGCACTATAATGTGTAAGCATTTGTTATGCTCACCAAGTTAAAAAGATGGTAAAATAAAGCTGATAAGTGATATCATACCAGCCTCCTTGTTATGAGGTACTCAAAGTAAAGTTAAAATTATAATCTCGGTGTTTGATGGTCTCAAGTCTTCCATAAGGGAAGCATCATATTTATGATATCATAATTAATGATGTTGGTACGCACACTTGGGCCTATAGTTCAAGACAGTTAAAAATGATAAAAACAAGCTCATAATGAATGATAATAAATGAGCATATATAGAATCATGCATCTTAATTTTGATTATATTCCTTGTTATGAAATGTTATGAAAAATATTCTGATGAATGTTTTATATTAAGTGTTTATAAAAAACATTTTCATGTTTAGAAGGAAAGGTTTATGAAGACATTTTAAGAAAAATGCTTATGAAAAAAGTTTCGAAAATGTTTAAAGAAAACATTTAGGAAAAATGTTTTAAGAAAAAGGTTTTTATGAGATAAGTTTTTAAAGCATGTTTAAATGATATGTGATTTGAACTTATGGAGTGAAAGCTCATTAAGAGTTCCTTCATGCTATAGGTAGTCCTAAGGGTGACCAGTAGGATTTGTTTGAAGAGCTCGGTGCTACGAAAAACAGATGTGAAGATTTGGGTATAGATACGACTACCGTATGCTTTCGCTACTCAAAGAAAAGGTCTTTCCACTATTTGATTTAACATTTTCAAAATTCAAGAAACTCAAAGTTTTAAGAAAATCAAGGTTTTAAAAAATGTTTTCAAAGTTTTAAGATATATATTTTATGAAATGTTTTATATAACTTTAAAGTTAAGTTTTAAGATATGATTCAGTGATGTTTCTTATTAAGTTTTAAGAAATGATTTAAAATGTTTTTAAAGTCAAGTGTTGAGCAATGTCTCAACTTAAATTGCAACAAAAGTCGCAACAACTTTTATGAATGTTTTAAAACATGTTTAAAGGATAAAAAAAAATTTCAAATAATTTTGTACTAAGTAAGAAAGATTAATGTTTACTTAAAGAAGTTTAACAAAGTTAAGTGATTGTCGGAAAAGGTTGGTCGTCACAGAAATATTATATGTTTGAGGAATTAATTGTGAACTTTTTTGGACTATATAATTTTAATATTTGTATTTTATCTTATTTTAGACATAATTGTTATATTTGGAGAAAGAGAAAAAGAAAAGAAAAAACAACATTTTATTTTCTATTAGAGTGAAAATTTGAGAAAAAGAAAAGAAAAAACAACATTTTATTTTCTATTAGAGTGAAAATTTGCAATTGCAAGTGTGTACAGATTATTAGAACTTTTTTTGGAATTATTATTAGAATTTATTTTTTGAACTTATTTTTAATGTCGAAAGAATAAAATCTTCATTTTTTGCCACATAACTAACTAAAAACATTTGATCATGGATAGAGGGGTATTTTTGATATTTTGAACAAAATTATTGGCAATTAACAAAATGGGTCTCTCTGTAATTATTTAAAAAAAAATCAAGAGATATTAGTGTAATTAGCTTAATTTAAGGTTTTTGTAATTTAAGTAAAACATAGGAGACATTATAAAGGATTGTAAATCCTTGCTCCTAGGATCTAAGAAGGGGTTTTAGAAGGACTCCAAATCCTTCCTAATTACCTAACTTACCCTACAAGTGTAGTGTCTACTGACTGAGTTGTGAATTAGATTGGATGGGCCAATGGGGAATCAAATTAGGAGTTGTGGAAAGGACTGAAGATACTATGTATCAAGACTCGCGAAAGGATTTGAGTGCTCAATCATTCAATATTTGATGGGTTCTCCTTTCTTATAGAATAAAAGTAAAAAAAAAAAAGGTACTTTACTTGCTTACTTGTTAGAGTAAGGATAACTTGGTTGCTTTATTTTTGTATATGCCCATAAGGATAACTTGGTTGCTTTATTTTTGTATATGCCCATACTCTTCTTCTATTGTTTCGATAGATCTCGGGGTCAATACAAAAACCTATGAATTAGAGTACAACAGTTGACCTTTTTAACTCTTTGTTTATTAACATGTTCAATATGCAAGCACGGAACGCGTGCTTTTTGACTGGTATATATTTAAAGTGTTGTATTTTTATACCCAAATCGATGCCTATTCTTGATTAGCATACCGTCACTATTAAAATGACCAAATTGCCCTTAAGAAGGAAGAATAAAATCAAACTAAACTAAACGCCACAATCAAACCATCCTTGGACGTGAAAAATAAAAATAAAAATAAAATCATCACAATATCAAACAAAACTTCAGGGCTGCTTTAACACAAAATCACACTTCAAATTCGGCCATAAATAAAGCGAAGTATTAGGCCTACTATCGTCGAAACCTGCCAAACACTTGTCATTTGTTTTTCAAGGGTATTTTGGAGTAAAAGAAGGTAAATATCTTTCATATTAACGCGTATGCACAATGAATGTTATTAACTGTGAATGTCAATCAACTGAGGAGAACGAATATTGCACGTGGGTATGCAATGAAAGTCCATGAAAATGCCGCGGCATTTTGTTGGGTTTTTTTTTTTTAATATAAAACTTGAGCAATTGTGTCCAAATTTTTGAACTTGTGACACTTGTATTTGGACCTTTATCTTCAAAATCTTGGTATCTAATTCCTTGTTTGCATATCGTTAGTGCCCAATTAATTTTTCTGTTAAAAATGCCATAAACTCAATGAGTTTATATGCCTTAATACCCAAAACTTTAGCACGTTTGGCAAATGGACCCTCATTTTAAAAACATAGGGATAAATTGAGAAATAATAAAAACTAAGAGATATAGTTATGCAATTAACTCAATTGAAGAAATACAAAAATGGTTGAATTAGAAATAAATAATTAAAAGGGACCGGAGGTTTCAAAAAAAAAAAAAAAAGAAATTGTTATCAGTGTCATCTTTTGAAGCTTACTTTTTATCAATGCATACATCTTTTGCTACTAAAAAAATATTCTAATAGATGAGAGAGAAAGAGGAAAAGATTGTTCAGAGACTATTAGGGTTTGTCTATTTAAATTGATTGAGAAAAAAGATTTAAATAACTGACACTACTTATTTTAAAAAAGTAATATGATATAAATTTTTTAAGTATAACATAAACAAAAATATTTTATATAAGTGTGACAAAACACTCTTTTGGTTTTTAGTTTAAAATATGGTAGGTTGCTTTTTTTATTTGTTTGAAAAATCTGTTTCACAAAATGTTGAAAACAAAGATGTTGTTTTTTATTTTTAATTCAAAATGTCTAATTTATGATTCGAAATGAGTTTGTTGAATGCTTGTGAGAATGAAATTTATAGTTTAAAACATGCCAACCATTGAGTCGAACGGACCAAATTATTTTTGAGAATAGCACAGCCACAGATGGATCTTCATGTTCAAATCCGGCAAGGGAGCTGGAAGTTGGGCTCAGAACTTATCCAGCCTTTATGGTTTGCAAAATTGGTCCATGATTTGAACTTGTCCAAACTCAAGGGCGTACAAAATTTTAAAAAGTAGAGTAACGATCAACAAACGCAGCTTAAAATGACCAAAAAGAAAAAAGATTAATGCCCTTATGGTTTGTTGGTTCGAATTAAACCTTTTTTAGTTTAAACAGAAAATTTTAAATTATATAGTTTAAATAGTAATCTAAACTAACATTTGAATGCGTAGTTAAAATGTTTATTTGAACTGAATATTTAATATAAATTTGTGTTTGGATAAGTGTTGAAAACTCTAATTTGAAGCATGAAAAAATTTATTTAATTAAAGAATAAATATGACATATGCAAAAATAAGTTATTTAATTAAAAAATAATATGAAATAATTGTGTTAAATTATAAATACAAATATATAGAAGTGAAATCAATGTTTAATATTGGTTTGAAACATTGAAATGTAAAAGAGTTTGAACTCTAAGTTAAATAATTTAGGCCAGTTTGAACTCTCAGTCTAGTTCAAATTAAATACTTTACCAAATATCAATTCAAACTATAATGGTCATTCAAACTAAGTTTAAATAGACCAAACTAGTCAAAAAAACAGGGCGTAAAAAATTACTATTTCCATTGATTACTCCAGGGGAAACAATGTAGAATTAATATATATATCTTTTAACCTAGGACTTGCACACACACGTGGATACAGTGATGGAGCTAGCCTTTCGCTTCTATAGAAGCGTATATTAATTTTTTTTTCTTAAAAATAATTAACATGAAAAATATATAAATTAATATCATAGTATTTTTTGAGAACTAAACAATCTGTATATATGTGTGTGTATATATATAATATCATAAAATAGCATGACGACGAGTTTTCACTTTCATGCTTTGAAAGTGCTGCATATTACAACTAAATATCCCATTTTAAGCACATAATGCAACAAAATTGTTATTTTCTATTTTATTGAGTTAATACATTCATGAATTAGAATAAAAAAAAGTCCAACTCGAAAATCATCAACAATAGCATTGATAGTTTTAATATCTTAATTTGACTGGCCATTTGGTTTATTAGTTCAGTTAGTTCGAACTAAATATTTCATCTGAATTAGCCTTAGGCGAAGAAAATAAAATAAAGTCTGTTTTGAACTATTAATTAGACCTTTCAAATAAAAAAAAAAACCTAAATTCGAGAACAACCTTTGTTGTTTTCAACATTTTGAACTATTTTTTAAACCATACATTTAAAAAAAAAAAAGTTCAAACTATACATTTCGAACCAACAAATCAAATAAACTTTGAGATTTTTAAATTTTATATCAGCTTCAACTGCATGTTTTTCTAAGATTTACATGGATTTTCACTTCTCGGAGATTATAATTAATAAACTTTTAGCAAAAAGTTGTTAATAAACTTCTCAAAAGAAATGTATTTGTTAACCCAAATATAGGTTTGTTGATGTGCAAAGTATATGTATGATTATAGGAGGAAAAAAATGAAAAACAAAAAAACAAAAACAGCCGATATATAGGAAGACAAAAATAGAAAAAGAAAGAACTATAAATATCTAATATGAGAGAAAACAAGCCTCTCAAGCTATTCTTCTCCTTTGCAGCTTGTTGTCCCCTTCTGTCTTCAGTACTCAAAATGGTAACCGATGAGATTTTAGGATAAAGAAGGGTCAGCTTCAGTGAGGGCTGACTTGAGATAGTGAATAACAAGCGTGGGCAAAGTTAAAAAACCTCAAAATATTTACAACTAATTTATTTGTCCTAAAAAATCTCAGTGGGAGCAGCTACCCCTACTAGGGCCTTAGCACCTCCGCCACTGAGTAGACACATGCATGCATACTTATAGAAGCAAACCGCAAAAATCAACACACTACCTAATCCTCAACTTTTTGCCATATGACGATCGATTTTTTTTTTAATTAGCATCTACCTTACAGCTCATAGTTTAGTCAACGGCGTGAGAGCTCGGTTGTTTTAGTATAATTAGAATTGCACGTCTACATCATTTAGAATTGAATATGGCTTTAACATATTGCTATTAGGTGTTACTTGTAGGATGATGGGTGGATTATAATACACGAACTCAATTTGGAGTGGCAGTTGAGCGTTTCGCTCATGGCCAGCTACCAGTCTTCCCTTCTTCAGTTTCTCACTTTGGACTTTTCTCTTTTTTCTTTTTTTGATAGATCGAATTCTGATGTGCTTTGACTTTTTTTTGGGATATTATCTCATATGTTCGACTTTTAGACTGTTAGGTTAGTGCAATTCCATGCGACTATGCGCTATGATCCACAGAAGGAAAAGAGTAAATACGAAGAAAATGGCAAGATGTAAAGTTTAACAACTTTGAGAATAAAAGAGAGACTAAAGAAAGAGGAGAGAATTTCGGAAAACAATGTATTCTCATTAATTGGTATTGAACTACATTATAATCACAAATTAGCCTTAAATACGAGATTTGATCATCCAACAAACCAATCACGTATTCTGTTACAAAGGCAATAGTGAAACTAACTTCTACTATTAACAAAGTAATTATATGTTGAGAGCAGTTTAAGCCATCGTTTGAGTTTTAAGAAATACAGCATGTGAGAGTGTCATGCCCCGCAGTACGGGAGGTGACGTGGCAATTTAATTAAGTTAATTAAATGAAGATTTAGTTAAAACTTGGATTTTAGAATTGAAATTTATTAATAAAAATGTGATAATTTAAAAATCTTTTTAAAGCAAGTAATTATAGTAATAAAACAAGAAAGAATAGCAAAATAAACATTAAGGAAATAAATGTAAAGAAATCAGGTGAAACGAGAATAGGACCCACTGATCCACATTTTATGCACACACATAGTACTGACAATATTAAATTACAACCACAGTCCAAAATAAAAGAGAAAGTTAAAGTTATATATGCCTTGAAGTATTTGTACTACAATCTACCCAAATCTTCTACTGGTCGCAAGTCCGATCAACGGACTCTTCTTCGATCCTAAGCTGAAATCCACCTAGAGAGGAAAAGATTTGAAAATAAATAAAAGGTAAGCGGAAGGCTCAGTAGGACTTTATTTTTAAAACGAATAAATAATTTTAATAAAACTTTACCTTAGGAAATTAAGTTAAATGAATAAATTCATTTAAATAGATTTTATTAAAAACAGTTCATCTAAAATGTATCTTTTATCTTTTTAGGACAAACCATAATATTCACCACCGAAGTAGCCCAGCTGGATTTCAGGACCTGCTCCCAAAGTCGCTCACTACACGACCCGATCTCTTATACGACATCATGCCCATATACATATATATATGTATATCTCGAAAATAGAGAAAAATAAAAAATATTGATTCGAATCCGTTTTTAATCAAACAAAGCTTAGATTCTAGTTGTTCTAAGCTCCTCTAACTTTGATCAAAGGTTTTCTTAGTTCAAATAAGCTTAGATTTCAAAATGCAAGCAAAATTGAAAAATTTAGAAAAGTTTAAAAATTTTAAAACTAACCTCAAATCAAAGCTTTAAATTGTGTTTTTGGTTGCTTAATCACGCTCCTGAGCCTCCAATCCGCTAGACCCGAGCTTCGGCGTGGTTTTTGATTCAAAAATTTTAAGAGAAATTGAGAGAGAGGGAGAGGCAGAGAGAGAGAGGAGAGAGATGAGCAAGAGGGAGAGAAAGAGAGAGAGAGTGTGAGCGTGTGAGGGAGAGATAGAGGGAATAAATTGAGAGAAAAGTAGGCGGTTTTACTGTGTGAAAATCGTATGCCACCCACGGTTTTGTAAAACGGGATGTATTTGACATTTGATAAATTATTTTGTTCTAAATATTCAAAATAACAATTGAAATAGTTAAAAATAACTAAAAATCATTTAAAATAAATAAAGCAACTTTAAATTAGAATATTTCACAAAATGATCACATTAAGTTTAAAATGTTCTTTACGGCACACTAATCCACCATTTTACATACTAACAACATTTAAGTAAATTTTCGAGACGTTACAGAGAGCTTCATACTATAGTCTTTTACTGTAGCATGTAAAAGCTTTACACTCTTCATAGTTTAAACCAACTATTCTTCCAAACACCATATAAGTAATTGACGAAAACTTAACAACTACTAATTTTATATTTCTTAACATACATATAATTTGTACATACGCTGCAATATTTTTTTCCCCTTTAAAACAAAAAGGCTAAGTAGAACCTTCTTTTTTCTTTGTTCCATCATGGATTTTTTTTTTCAGTAGGTACGAAGCAGATAAGAATATGCTATTCAGCGATTAGATCTAAAAAATATGGTTTTAACCAGATTTATATAGGGTTTAAGAATGCAGCTAAAACTACAAAATTAAATCTAACTGATTTTACCACAATTTCTTCTCTGATAAATTTTGAATCATTAGTTGGTTACTTGTTAATGGCTAAAAAACGTGTACTACTACAACTCAGGATGCCCATCAAGGAAGGACCATTTAGAAAAAAACAATGCAAAATGCTTTTTGTGTCCTTTTTTTATTTTTCATATTTGTAACGAGTTTTTTATTTATTAAATTGTGGCGTTTCATTGCTCCCTTTATTATTGTTTGGCATTTATGGAGACTATAAGGTATTAAATGGAATTCATGTGTTTCTGTTGTTTATCGTCACATTTCATGGGTGGTTAGAATTGTTGGTTAAAACTGTTTTTGCTGTAGTATATAAGAGCTTTACACTGTGACGATTTTTTTGTTGTTATCGTAACATGCGAGAGTTTTATACTATTCATAACTGAAAAAATGGTTTAGACTATAATTACCAAACACACTCTAATCTTAGCAGGTAAATGGAATGTTTTGTCAGATATATTTGAGCTAAGAAAAAAATCGCAAAAGGAAGAAAAAACTGCTTATAATTAACATCAAGGAGTTGTTGGACAAATTGGTGGCTGATACGAATCATATACGTACTTTAATCCCCTGTGACCTGCGTTTATATTTATTTTATTCTTGTTTTTACGTTGTAATTATATATTAATCCTGTTGGTAAGTAGACCGAAGACTTTTATTTTTTATTTCTTATTTTTTATTTTTATTTTTGGCCTCACTCCTTATATTTAAAAGAGGATTGGCAGTACTACAACAAACTCACTCTCGGAAAGTTGGAACAAAGGAATTCCTGCATTCTGGGATCAGTTTAGACCTGTTTGGCTTCCGAGAAAGAAGAAAAAAAAAAAGACAAGAAAATAAAAAGGGCAGAGAAGGAGGACAGAAAATGGCGGTTGGAGCATTTGCTGTTGACGGACCCGCCAGCGTCTTCAACGTCAAGATAACGGCGTCGGTGGTGATTACGTGCATCGTCGCTGCCACTAGTGGCCTCATTTTTGGCTATGACGTCGGAATTTCAGGTCCGTACGTTTCTTTTCTGCCACTTTCTTTTTGATTGTGTCCTATTGAAATATACAAGGTAAAAATACATATATTTTTGGATCCAAACAAATAAAAGGAGGCAAAAATTAAAACTCAAATCCAAATTTGTTGCTCTAAATTAAAGATCAAAAGGAGAAGGGAAATTCACATGGAGTTTCCAGAGAATTTTTTTTTCGTTCGTTTTTTTTCACAACAGAAACAGACAAGATTGAGACTTGAGGGTAGATAAAAGAATACTTGACATTTGTAAAGCTAAGGACGGACATGATTTGAATCGTGGAAAGGAAATAATTATGTCGACGACTTCAACGACTTGCCAGTTAATGAGATGAGTTCTCACCATTTTTAATGCTCCTTAGAATCACCTAACCCAAGCATGATAAAAAAAAATAATAATTATAATAATTCAGCCAATTTTTGTTCATTCTCTAGTCAAAAGGCATGGAAAATGAGGAGCGTTGCTTGCAGTAGTTAGTTAGCCCATGGTTTCGGGTCCTTCACTGGTGTAGACATAGCATGGGTTCCAGCTTCCTTATCATTTATTCAAATGATAAAACGACAAAAAGGTTGCGTGAAAAACGACAAGGCCGATAGGAAAATTGCCGTTGGGCTAACTTCCTTTATGGTTTTTTTTTTAATCTCTGGTCGCTGTAGCTTCCCAATTATTGCCAACTTGTAGGGATTTTTTTTTATTTTTTATTTTTGTTTAAAGTATTTGTTTATAAGTTATAACATATGTAAAGCCAGGATGAGGTGTCCAAAAGGCGTGCATGTAATTGGTTGAGAAAAAGGACTCCCATTTCATTACGTGCAAGAAGCAGATCGTGCGCTTGTTACGTCTTGTCTTGTCCTTTTAAGTCGGCTATATCTTTATTAATAATAATAATAATAATAGTATTATTATTATTATTTGGCTAATCAGCTGCACCTTTTGTTATAAACGCTATTAGCTGTTTGCATAGCTGGAAGATGTGCACACGCTATGATTTGTTATTTTATAGTAAAAACGTAGTACTTCACATCGTCAATCCAAATCAAGGAAAATAGAAGATAGGTGTGGTTTTCGGTGCAAAGAATTTTTGCTAATTTTTTTGGGTGGGTTTTTGCTGCCTTTCATTTTTCGTATGTTAATTTTGGGTAGGAGAACATTAAAATGTGACAAATACACCATGAAGTTTGAACAATTGTGTTACCTTTTTAAAACGGCATCACTTACAGTGTTCACACTCAGCATTTGAAGTATTGATTTTTCGCTCACAAATTTTTAAAAACTTTAGTTGTATCAGTATTTTACATAAAAAAAATTATACTTGTGTCTCTATTAAGAAATTAAAATGTATTATTGTGTCTTTTTTTAGAAAAATTACGATTTGTACCCCTATTTACTAATAAAAACATATAACTATATATAGTTGTATGTAATTTAAATTATTAATAATTTTTATATAATATCTTTAATAAGAAAAATTTCTGACTCCACCACTACTTTTATTGCTATACCTAAATTATCTTCACTTTAGTAGTTTGTATCTATAAGTATGAGTGTAACTTTTATGATAAAAAAATTATGTATGTTAGAACTCCTAGCCAGAGGTCTTTGAGTCATAAGATTTCCTGGTCTTTTAGCAAGCCTTCAAGAAAAGAAAAAAAAAAAAAAAAAAAAAGAAAGAAGAAGAAGAAGAAGAAGAAGAAGAAAAGAAAGATACGAATTAGTCCCCAACAGTTTGAGGAGAAGCTAGGGCCCTTTTTTTGGTTTTCTTTTTCCCCTGTTTTCGTTCTCTGAATACATGAAGTAGTCCACTTGGCAACCAAAAACGTTTAAGGGAAAAAGATAAAAAACCCTAAAAATTCAAAGTAGAGAAACCCAATCAAGTGGCCAACCAATCTCAGATTCGGTCCTGGGAGACCAAATGGTTTTCGACTACATCTTCAGCGGAAAGAGAGAGAGGGAGAGATCATAGTTGAGACTTTAGGGTTCAACTATTTTGGATCCAAATTTTCATAAATACCACAATTTAAGATTTAATTTTTATAAATGTTACATATATTTATTTGTAATATAATTTAACATGTAATATGAATGATAATATAATATAAACTTTTTAAAGTGTGGCATAAATAAACATAACTTTTAAAAACGTGGCATAGTATGTATTTTCTCGTTTTTAAAATGATTGCTTTACCTTAGTTTTGTTTGATGTTTAGGCCCTCTTATTTTTTTATTTCCTATGCCACCTATAATATTTTAAACTTTTACTTTTCACCCATAATTTGATTTAAAATTTATTAATTTGCCCCCCTAAAAGTTTCTATTTTAAATTTTATACGTAGTATTTTAAAAAGTTTCATGCACTCTTGAATTTTTGCTTCTAATTCTACTATATTACTTCATATATTTATATATATTAACTTAAATCTCTTGCTATAGAATTTTGACTCTAATCAAGCCCTTATTTAACTAATTTTCTGGCTTCCTCACATGACAATGGCTAGTTATAGAAACAAAGTTAATGGATTTGGACGGTTTGATTTGGTTTATCTTGATATTAGATAAATATTCAAAGTTAATTTTCCATTTAACTCCAACATAACAACATTCAAATATTATATAGTTGTTCACCCCTATTAATAATAATATACAAAATTATTTAGTATTGTAGGATACACTTTACCATGTTAAAACTTACTACAATAATATGTTATGAAAATTTATTGAAAAGATATGAAAATCTCATATACATTTTTTTGTCTGTTTGGTCAGTTTTAGAACACCAAAGTGGCAAAAAAAAAAAAAAAAAGAAAATTCTAAAATTGACAAATAATCCAAAATAATAAAATTGGTTTAGTTTGATCTGTATTGTTAGTCGGTTAATTTCTATGATTTGTCAGGTTTTTTTGAGTACCACTAGGGTATGCAAGCCCCTCAATCAAACTTTATTTTTTTTTTAAATAATTATGTTCGCATTTTATAAAGCAACTATAACTATGTTTCAATTAATATATCTTCATTTAATAAAATCTTATTATTATTATAGTGCCTATATAGAAATTTTCTAGCTCCGTCGCAATTTGTATTACCTTCCCTTAATTTTAGCCTTTTTGGACAATACTTCATTTTGAAAGAAACACAATATAAACTAACGAAAACAATTTGTATGGGAAAATATACAATATTGTTATGCAAATTGGTAAAGATGCCAAAATCCGTCGGCGCATTCAAAGTTTGTTTGAAAATTTCATTTATGGTTTTTCAGGAGGTGTGACTACAATGGTCCCATTTCTAAAGAAATTTTTCCCATCAGTACTAAGGAAGGAAGCCGAAGCCAAAACAAACATGTATTGTAGATACGATAGCCAAGTTTTGACAGCATTCACATCTTCACTCTACATAGCCGGGTTAGCAGCGTCACTGGTTGCAAGCCGCCTAACTGCTGCATTAGGCCGCAGGAATATCATGGTCTTGGGTGGCTGCATATTCCTCGTTGGAGCCGCCATTAACGGTGGTGCCGAAAACATTGCTATGCTCATATTAGGCCGTGTCTTGCTCGGATTTGGGGTTGGTTTTACCAACCAAGTAAGCTCTTTCTCTCTAATATTGTTCTCAATGGGCTATTTATTCAGTCTCAAAATTGAATTATATAATACTTTACGTACATTTTGTTCCACTTCCATTAATTTTAATAGAACCTAACATTCAGGAATATTGTGACATTATTCTTATAACAGGCAGCCCCGGTCTACCTCTCGGAGGTAGCACCCGCCAAGTGGCGCGGCGCATTCAACACAGGCTTTCAGTTCTTCCTCGGAGTTGGGGTGGTGGCAGCCAACTGCATAAACTATGGCACAGCCAAGCACAGCTGGGGCTGGCGGCTCTCCCTTGGCCTTGCTGTAGTCCCCGCCGCAATCATGACAATAGGCTCGCTCCTAATCTCGGACACCCCTAGCAGCTTAGTGGAGCGTGGCAAACTATCCGAAGCCAAACAATCGCTTCTCAAGGTCCGAGGCAAAGACTCTGACGTGGAAGCCGAGCTGGCCGAGCTTATTAAGCATAGTGAAATCGCCAAAGCAGCCAATCAAGAGCCCTTCGTGACGATATTTGAGAGGCAGTACCGCCCTCACCTCGTTATGGCAATTGCCATACCCTCCCTTCAACAGCTCACTGGGATCAACGTCATTGCCTTCTACGCACCGGTGCTCTTTCAATCGATTGGATTTGGAAGTGATTCGTCTTTGATATCTTCAATTATACTTGGTGTGGTCAATCTTGCCTCCATCCTTGTGTCTACATATGTGGTCGACCGGTACGGTCGGAGGTTTTTGTTCTTCGCTGGCGGGATCCAAATGTTTGTATGTCAGGTAATGCATCTTATCCACCTAAACTATTCAAGTTGTGCCTAAAAATTTTAATATTTTTATTTTTTTTCCCTTATGAAAATTAGCTAGTTTTTGAACACAGGGTAAGGAATTTAAACTGAGGTTAGGTGTGAATTTGCTTTTACGCTGGTGGAAATTATGCAATTAAGCCTTATTAGTCGAGAAATATTTGACGTGGCGTTCGTTGTCGTAAGTGGCATACATGTACGCCTTACAACGTAGTAAATGCCATATGATAAAACATGATTAAGCTAAAATTGATGATATATTAGCACTTGTTGACCATTTGGACTGTAAATAGATTGCGGTGGCTGGTGTGCTAGCGGCTGCAACAGGCGTGTCGGGGACCAAGGACATGAGCAAGGGGTATGCCATCTTGGTGCTAGTGCTAATGTGCATCTACGCTGCTGGATTTGGATGGTCATGGGGTCCTTTATCGTGGCTAGTTCCAAGTGAAATTTTTCCCATGAAAATTAGATCCACGGGCCAAAGCATAACTGTTTCTTTCAACTTTGCTACCACAGCTGTGTTGTCGCAAACATTTTTGACAATGCTCTGCCACTTCAAGTTCGGGACGTTCCTGTTCTACGCCGGATGGATCGGTGCAATGACCATTTTTGTTACGCTTTTCCTGCCAGAGACAAAGGGAATTCCTTTGGACTCGATGTATGCCGTGTGGGAGCGGCATTGGTACTGGCGCAGGTTTGTTCAAGACAAGCCCCAGTGAACAAATTTATGATCAAGAGACTAAGGTGATGGGGACAAGACAAGCCCTTGTTATTACTTGGCCTAGGTTATATTTTTGTACTCAATTATGACAACGTAATTCCACTTCCAAACAGGTGTCAATTAAGTTCTATATTTCAATGCACCTTTTTACTCTACCACTCAGAATCACGCGCTAGTTAGGTTCGTATTTTACTTGTTATATATTTTTAAATATTTTACTTATTATTATATATATATTTTAAATATAAAGGTCTATAACAAATAGATAGATACATCTTAAAATAATATAATATAATAGACACGTCTTAAATACATATAAGGTTATAAGGATTAAAAAAAAAAAAGAAAGAGGAGAATATAATGTCATATGAAGGAAGAAGGAGAGAACAAAATAAAGAAAGAGAAAGAAAATGAAGATGAAATAAAGAAAAGTGAATGAAAAAAAGAGGAAAAAAAGTGAGAGAATTAAACTTAGAATCCAAAACATGCATTCCCGCTTTCATACAAGTAATAAATAGATAATAGATTTTGGTTGGGTCTCAAGTCGTAACGGAGCAGGGACTTTTCCTAATTTTAACAAAAATAAGCGAGTGGATGCCAACGTCAAGACCTACAAGAGCAAATATTTGGTGATTTTGTAAATGGGTTATATAACTTGGTCCTATAAGATTCAGCCTAAGATTGGTTCTAGTGACCACTACCAATAATCACGTCCAGATTTCAAGTAAAACAAATAGGAGTTTATCCTTCAAAATAGAAAATGAATGACTTAATTACTATTTACTATGAAACGACATGTCGATTTCCATTACCAAACCCCATCAGCAAATAGATGTCGTTTACTCTGAATAAACAAGACAGGTTGTTTCTTTGGATGAAGCAAGACAGCTTGTTGTATGAAAGGAAAGGTAGAGAATATACAACAACGTAAAAAACTTATCGTGTCATAGGAAGACTGATTTCTATAAGCGACAGGTTATTTGATAGTAATCATGCAACACGTGAGGAAACGAGTATCAGTCGTTCGTGGTAATTGTGTAAACGACATGAACATGAAGTTCTCTCTTAATGTCGTTTAATCGTATAACAAAAATAGCAATGAGTTTTCTCTTACTAGTAAAGAAAAGAATAATACCAAGAACGCTAATTTTAATCCTAATTTTGAATTAAAAACTGAATTATCGATTAGAATTGACGTACTTAACATTAAAAGATATATGACATAGACTTTTTTTTTTTTTTTCCAATTACGCTGTTCATATTTTGAAGCTCTGAAGGTCGAAGCAACAACGAGCAGAGGAGGTCAAAACGTCAAGTCGTATTGGTTAAGTCGGTGTCGATTTGGTCAAGCTTCATTTAAGTTCTTAAGGAGCCTAATTTGTTCTAAGTGGAGTCCAAAATATCCATTTTATAGAGTTCGTTCTTGTACCGGTGAGAAAATGGTTGAGTTTGAGAGCTGTAAACACTGGAAGTTAACGATGTTGTTTTCCTTTTAAAGAAAAAGAACCCTCCCATCTCTGTGACATGTTTTTTCTTTTTGAACAACAAGTATGGATAGGAGCGAGTAGCCATAGCTATCCCCTTAGGATGTGTGTCTATGGAGCTTTTGCACAGCACATGCTAAGACACATTCACATCAAGATATAGCTATTTATGTCACAAGATAAAGCACGTCATGTTAGCCCTATTAAAAACTAATGAACATCAAACCAGTGACCTGAAATGTCTCTAAGGCTTCCCAATAGAATGAAACTTGAGACCTTCCATTTAGCGCCCCCTTGAAAGTAAAATTAATATTATTAGGTTACCACCTTGGTATCTCTAAGACTAGTTGCACGTCATGCAGAAAGACATGAAAATATCTCTAATAATAAATTACGATAAAGAAAGAGGAAAAAAGTATTAAACGGACAATAAGTGCTAACTTTCAATGATAATACAGTTCAGTGGAGGAAAAAAAAATCATTCAATGAAAAAAATATGAAAAATAAATAAGTATAAAAGCCCAATAACTATGCACGATAAGTACTGTGAATAAGAAGATATCGTTTAGTAAAGTGCCAAAACGACAACAAAGTAGGGCCAAAGATTTGATTTTGAAATCCTGCATTCTACTATAAGTTGTTATACTTATTTAGGGGGCATACTTTGTCGTACTATATATAACTATGCAAGAGATATTCTTGCTATGAGATTACTCCAATCTGTCTGATAAAAGTAGTTTTTTTTTTTTTTTTTTTGAGATAAAAGTAGTTACTAGAGTGTTCAAAATTGATTTTTTTACATCGATATATATAATTTTGTGATCCGCCTTTATTAAGGAAAATACTACAATTACGTAGAAATAAAAGGTACGATATTGTTTTATCATAAGTTCTTCCAAAATCATTGTTACATACAAAAAATTTCACAATTGTAACCGACGAACTAAAGTTAAGACAAAAAAATAATTCAAGAATTAAGTTCAAACGATTTTTAATAGAGGGACCAATTTTAGAAGGAGGAAAAGGTTTAAAAATCTCTATAAATTTGATAGAATGTTCAACAAATGAGCTTAAACACTATAGCATGTTAGAGCTTTAAACTGTATCATATTTTTATTTTACATTGTAAAATGTGATCTTAATTTTACCAAATACAAATAACTCTACAGGGTTAATTACATAATTATACTTCTAATTTCAACTATTTTTTAATTTATCCCTCTATTTTAAAAAACTATAAATGTATCATTTAAATTTAAAAAACTTGTTTCAATTTCATCCCTATAAATAGAAAACATTGGACGAAATGATATAATTGCCTTTAAACAGTTATAAAAAATATCTCATAGAAATAAAAACATAAAAACTCTTAAAACAAAACATCAAATTTCAAAAAAAAAAAAATACTAAGTTTTATGACTTTCTAAATGTTAATTTTTTAAAATAAATTCTCAAAAAGAAAAATTATATTTTAAAAATAAACTCAATCTAATTAAAGATATGTCTGTTTTATATTCATTTTTTTTGTCCAAAAAATCTGTGAGGGATAAAATTTAAACAAGTTTTTTAAATTCAAAAAATATCTTTATAGTTTTTTAAAATATAAAGATAAATCAAAAAATAGTTAAAAATATAAAATATAGTTATGTAATTATCTCTTTCTCAACACGTTATAATCATGACGTGTGTTGAATTAACACCATACTATACATGTAACCACTATAAAAAATGCTACCCCAAAAAAGTAAAGAATGTGAAAGCATATGATCCGGTCGGGGCGGATGCGTTTTTCCCGAATTGTTAATGGTATTTTGACAAGGCGATCAGCGGTGGGCCGAGGAAGGGGTGGGAGGGCCCAATTGTTCCATTGAGACATCCACGGTCGACAGCTAGGGTTGACCAATCAATGGGGCGAATTATTAGGCCTTAATAAATGTCGAAATCATTCAAGTACAATAACGCTTTTACAGGCTTCCTGAGGAGATGTCGAACCATGTAATATTACTCTAATTTCTCATCATAATCATGCAACAAAATAATGCTCTTCATATTGATCGCTTGTCCTTGGTGTTAAACTAATTTCTTATGTCACATTTCTCATGGTACACCAACTAAATGTTGACAATCACATTTAATACTATGATTTACAGTTTCTTATCTTTTTCAGTGCATATAATTATTATGAAATATCTCTCATTCTATATTGAATTAATAGCTCTTAGTGCTACTGCTGTGCATTATTTAATGTGAACTTAAATAAACCAAACTTTTAAAGTCAGAAGTACCTTTTGAAAAAAAAAAAGGGAGCCTTAATATCATCATTTATATTATGGGTAACGAAACAAGTACTCATCTGATATCGCCAAGTGGAAGTATGACAAAAAATCTGTACAAGCATGAGGCTGCGGCTACTTATAACCTCACAAAACATGAGCCCAAAAGCAAATTGCATTCGCCAACCAAACCATCAACAGATCACTTGCACCGGTGGAATGCCATCAAAAAGTATGACTTATTAGAACTTTCTCTCTTATAGTTCATGAATCAATTATTTGTTATTAGAACTTTCTCGTTCATGAATCGATTATTTGTTTATAAATTGATTATTTTCATCTGTAATAAGGTTATTATTATACCTCTTAATGAGCTTGTTGAATATGGCTTGGACCGTTGTGACTTGAATTTCTTGAATTTTAATAAACGAAAATATGACTAGATTTCATTGCAATTCCACTTGTGCTTAAAGTAGATTCTT
>CAMOHE010054302.1:43190-60616 GCA_946598075.1 Artocarpus hirsutus | reverse complement strand
ATCTGTTTTAAAATCTTAACCCTAGGTGGATATCAGCATAGGTTTGGAGAAGAGTCCGCCGACCGGACTTACGATCAGTAGAAGTATTTGGTAGGTTAATTTATCATTCAAGGCATGTAAGACTTAAACTTCTCTTTTATTCTGGACTGTGGTTGTATCATAATATTGTCAGTACCATATGTGTGTGCACAATATGTGGGCTAGTGGGACTCATACGCGTTCCACCCCATATTTAATTATTTTAATGTTATTTCTATTTGTTTAATTATTATGATGATTTATTTATTTCTTTAACTTATTTATTCAAACGATTTTTAAAATTATCACATTTTTTATTTATAAATTTCCTTCTAAAACCTTATTTTTAACTAAATCTTTACTTAATTCATTTAAATAAACCACCACGTCACCTCCCGTACTCCGGGACGTGACAAGCCTGGAGGGGAAAACGGGATCTAGGAATTAGTATTGGCTCTTTCAACAACAACATATATCGTCATTGAATGTCAAAATATTAAAACAACAACGTATCTTGAAGTTTCAGCGATAGTATTTGTCATCGCTGACTCTGCTAAAAGTTAAGTCCACGAATTTATGGCGGATGGTTGGGAATTTTGTTGGGTAAAATTTTCCTAAAACATTTAACGACAATAAAAGTTGTCGTTGAATATGATAAATGGTGGAATAGATTTTACTAAAAATGGCAACAACATTGTTGTCGGTATATATATGTCGTCTCTAAAAGTTTCATCTCTAAATCATATAATTATTTTAGTGAAAGACTATGTGTATCAACAACAGAGAAAAGTCCACAAATATTAATTAAAATAGACATCTTAAAACAAATATCAATTAAATTAGACATCTTAAAATACATTTTGATTTTGATTTTGATTTTTTGGTTTTCTAAAAACAAGTATGGTATCTGAAATATGTGAACTGAATTTTGTCATGGAATATGATGTGCTTTCTAATACAACTTCAGAAAACTTCAATAAATATATTTTCTTTCTTTTTGCATTGATTTTATCCTTCTCTTGTTGACTTGTAGAAGAAAATCTGTATATTCAAATCCTCTGCTTGATTTTAATATGCAAAAAATGTTTAACCATTACTATTATGACATATCATTTAAAAGTTTGAAATAATATCTAATTAATTTTTACATGTTTCAATTTCAAATTAGCTTTGTGTTTTTCTTTCTTTTTTAAATTAAGATTTTAGGGAAAATTGAGCAAAGTTCACAAATTTAGAAAGTCTTTTTTTTTTTATTTTGAAGAAATTAGAAAGCCTTTTCCTTCTAGCGAAAAAAAATGGACCTTTTTTGGGGGAAAAACACCAATTTACCATTATTTGCTTTTGCTTTTTGTATTCACGGTTAGGAGTAATTTGGAAGGCGTCAACCCCTGATTAACACATGAGTTGGAGCAACTAAATCTATTTTGTTACTATTGTTGATATATTGCTACACAATAGTACACTTTTAATTTTAGTCCGATCATATTATATATATTGGTTTTTATGTGTATGTAATACTCTCGAAATTTTAATCTATAAATCATACTCTACTAATAACACATGGCTGATTTTTTTTTTTGGATGTGCATGTATATCCCACCTCTCAAATTAATTTATATTAATTTTATGAATATAAGTTTAATATCTGTAAAGGAAGAAGATCATAACAAAATTATATTCAAGAATTCTCTGTCTATTTTGATGTGTGTTTAACCATTGCTATTATGACACACCATTTAAAAGTTTGAAATAATATCTAATTAATTTTTACATGTTTTCAATTAATTGACATGCCATAATTGACTTAAATATCATTTAGAACATTAAAAATTGAAAGGCAATCTCAATCCATACTAATCAAATTAGGTTTGTGTTTTTCTTTCTTTTTTAAATTAAGATTTTAGGGAAAACTTAGCAAGGTTCACAAATTTAGGAAGTCTTTGTTTTTATTATTTTGAAGAAATGAGAATGCCTTTTCCGACTAGCTAAAAACAAAAAGATGACTTTTTTAGGGGAAAAAAGTTACCATTATTTGCTTTTGCTTTTTGTATTCATGATTAGGAGTAATTTGGAATGCGTCAACCGTTGGAACAGATTAAACCAAATTCTACCAGGACTGATCATGTCAAATTATTGAGAAAGATTATACCAAATTGCAGAAACGTACCTGGATTCATGATCACTGAACTATTTAGGTTATTGTCTTCTAATCCAATACGTACTCCTTAAGATTTTCTATGAAAATGGGATTTCAGAGAAAACAAGAAAAATAATATGTATGTTTGGATTGAGGACCATAACCAGAATAAATAACTTTAGTTATTTTAGTGTATTTTCAGTTTCGTCCATCATAAAATCTGAAAATTACAAATTGGTATCTACACATATAATATTTATAAAAATAACCTATACATTATTTTAATACCCAAAAAAGCCTTTTAACTTTATTTTAATTATATCACTTTAATTTAGGCTTTACCTTAAGATAGCATTAATAACACATTTAATTACATATGTGTGCCCACATGAAAAATTAATTTTCCAACAATCTCCCACTTAGGCCACATATGTTTCTTTACAAAATATGTTAACTTTAGTGAGCTCAACCTTTGCTATCACATATAAGGGTATTCCTAAACAATCTCATCCATTGATCATATCAACATAGAACTAGAGCGGCCTTTGTCACAAATGCAGTGTAACTAGACCCATCAATGAATACATATATCGATATAACCAAATGACATAGATCAAGTATGGATGTGTAGCATAGAAATTACATACAAAGTGATCTAAACATGTCTATTTCCAACTGGTCCTACCTTATATCTAAATGAGATCAAAACTATACCAAAATCAGAGTTTAAGTAAACTGTATTTTTTATTTTTGCAGAAAACATATACAAACACACAATGTCTATATACAAAGAAAATTAGCATTCAAATACAAACTCCCACTAAAACTACATATCATCAAGTAACTAAACACCCATATGAGCAGTGTGCTCATGAAAGACCTTGGGTGGAAGCCCTTTTGTAAGCGGATCTGCAAGCATGGAGTTTGTACCAACATGCTCTATAGACACCTGACCACTCTGAACTCTTTCTTTAACAACAAGAAACTTAATCTCTATATGCTTTGACTTTGAAGAGCTCCTGTTGTTGTTGGAATACAAGACTACAAATTTATTGTCACAAAACAACTTAAGTGGTCTTTCTACATTGTTCACAATTCGCAGCCCAGTGACAAAGTTTTGCAGCCATATTCTATGATTGGATGCTTCATAACATGCTATAAATTCTGCCTCCATAGTGGAAGAAGCTATGAGTGACTGCTTAGCACTCTTCCAAGAAATAGCTCCTTTAGCAAGCAAATAAATATAGCCCGAAGTGGATCGACGACTATCTTGACATCCAATAAAATCCGAATCTGAATAACCAATGATCTCGAGTTGGTCTGACCTTCTATATGTAAGCATATGATCTTTTGTTCTTTATAAATATCGCATAACCCGTTTGGTTGCTTTCCAATGATCCATTCCTGGGTTACTCATATATATGCCCAATAATCCAACAATGTATGCTATATCCAGACGAGTACAAACTTGAGCATACATTAGACTCCCAACAGCTGAAGCATATGGGATTTTTTCCATTTCCTTAACCTCAAGGTCGTTCTTAGGACACTAACATAAACTGAATTTATCTCCTTTAGCCATAGGGGTATCTCTTGGTTTACAGTCTTGCATGCCAAATATTTTAAGCACTTTTTCGATATAGCTCTTTTGTGATAACCCAAGAATACCCCAAGAGTGATCTCGGTGTATTTTAATTCCTAACACAAAAGAGGCGTCACCAAGATATTTCATCTCAAATTTCTTTGATAGAAATCTCTTGGTTTCATACAATAAGCCTATATCATTGGTGGTAAGCAATATGTCGTCAACATACAATACCAGAAAAATACACTTACTCCCACTAAACTTATGGTATATACAGTCATCTACAATGTTCATCTCGAAACTGAATGAGACTATCACTTGATGAAATTTGTAATACTATTGACGAGAAGCTTGCTTGAGCCCATAAATGAATTTCTTTAATTTGCAAACCATCTTTTTTGGGTCTCCCGACTCAAAGTTTTCTAGCTGTACCATATAGATCGCTTCTTCGATGTTACCATTTAGAAACGTCGTCTTAACATCCATCTGATGTAGCTCAAGATCAAAATGTGCTACAAGTGCCATAATTGTCCTAAAAGAGTCTTTCGTTGAAACCGAAGATAAAGTCTCTTTGTAATCAATGCCTTCCTTTTGAGTAAAGCTCTTGGCGACAAGACGAGCCTTATATTTCTCTACATCGCCCTTCGAATCCCTCTTGGTTTTAAATAACCATTTACAACCAATGGGCTTCGCACCTTCAGGTAATTGAACAAGATTTCAAACATCATTGTCTTGCATGGACTTTATCTAATCTTTCATGGCATCCATCCACTTTTCAGAGTTTGAACTATGCATGGCTTGATGGACATTGATTGGAACATCATCCATCAATCCATCATTTTCCTCATGTTCTTGGAGAAATACTATGTAATCATCCGGAATAGCACTTCTTCTCTCTCTAGTGGATCTCCTTAATGACACAAGTTCCTGAGGTTCTGGTTCTTGAGGTTGTTGAGTTTGTACCTCAAGGGGTTGAATGACTGTGTCTGGTTGTTCTTGATTTGCAGCTTGATCAATGTTAGGGATAGAAACCTGAACATTATCAAAAGCAATTGTGGGAATAGGAACCAATTCCTCTTGTTCAAGAGAAACAGGATCAAATTCATCCTCAAAGACAAAGTCTCTAACCTTATTTCTCCCCCGAAACTCAACATCCTCAAAGAATGTTGCAATTCCCGTCTCAAAAATAGCCTTAGTAGTGGGATCATAAAATTTGTAACCCCTTAACCGTTCAGAGTAACCAATAAAATAGTAGCTCACTATCTTGGGGTCCAATTTCTTTTCATTAAGCCTATAAGGCCTTGCCTCAGTCAGACAACCCCAAGTATGTAAATGCTTCAGACTAGGCCTTTTGCTAGTCCAAAGCTCATAAGGTGTTTTGGCTGCTGCCTTTGTTGGTACTCTGTTAAGAATGTAAGCTGCAGTCTTGAGTGCTTCACCCCAGAGAGATTCAGGTAAGGTGGAATGACAAATCATACTCCTTACCATGTCCTTAAGTGTCCGGTTTCGTCTCTTAGCTACACCATTCATGCTAGGTGAACCTGGCATGGTATATTGAGGGACTATCCCGTATTCCTCTAAGAATTTAGAAAAGGTCCTGGACGTTGTTCACCTGATCCATCATATCTACCATAGTACTCACCACCACGGTCAGATCTGACAGCCTTAATTCTTTTGCTGAGTTGAAGCTCAACCTCAGCCTTATATGACTTAAACATGTCCAAAGTATGTGACTTCTCATGTATGAGATATAGGTAGCCATATTGAAAGTAATCGTCTATGAACGATACAAAATATTGTTGACCATTCCATGAAGCCACAAGAAACTATCCACAAATGTCCGTATGTATCAATTCTAAGACATCCATAGCTCTATTGGCATCTAATCTCCTTTTGTTTGTCTGTTTCCCTTTAATACAATCAACACAGATTTCAAAATTTGTAAAATCAAGGGAATCAAGAATTCCATCTGACACAAGCCTTTCGATCCTTTTCCTTGAAATATGTCCTAATCGCTTATGCCATAATACAGCAAAATTCTCATCGGTTAATTTACGTTTTGTGCCACGAAAACTAACATGCAAGGTTTCATTATAAGAAGCAACTATATTAAGCAAATATAGGTTATCTTGAAATGATAAAGAACCGATACCAATAAAATTTAAATTTAAAGAAAGACTGAACTGACTATTTCCAAATGAACAACAGTATCCAGATTTGTCTAAAGCAGAAATAGAAATTAAATTTTGCCTAAATGACGGTACAACAAAAGTGTCTTTCAAATCCAAATAATAACTAGTACTTAACAATAACCTAAAATGCCCTATTACTTCAACTTTGACCGATTTGCCATCTCCCACATAGATGAATCTTTCAGCATCAATTGGCTTTCGGTAGTTGAGGCAACCATGCATAGACACAGTTATATGAGTAGTGGCACCTGAATCAATCCATCAAGTGTGTCTTGGCATTGAAGTCAAATTAACCTTAGAACAGACCAAATTGAGAAGCTTACGTTTCTTTGCACGCCAAGCATGATACTTGGTGCAGACCTTCTTCATGTGTCCAGGTTTACCACAAAAGACACAAATATGATTTCATCCTTATTATCCTTATTTTGTTTCTTTTGTACTGGACCTTTAGCATCTTCATTACTGTTTCTTTTCTTCTTCCTGTCCTTAGAGGTGCTAGCCAAGTGAGCACTTTCAGTCTTCTATTGCTTCAGTCTTTCTTCCTCTTGCACACAATAAGAAATTAACTCATTAAGAGTCCATTTCTCTTTCTGGCAGTTATAACTGATCTTAAATTGACTGAATTGTGCAGGAAGAGAAATCAAGACAAGATGCACTAGAAGATCCTTAGAAATTTCTAAATCTAGTGTCTTTAATCTTGAAGCAAGATGAGACATCTGTATGATGTACTCCCTTATGTTTCCTTTTGCTTTGAACCTCATTGAAATCAAGCTCGCTAAAAGCATGCTTGTTTCAACCTTATCATTTTTGCAAAGCATTTTTCTATGGCCTCAAGGAAACCCTTGGCTGTAGTGATCTCATCAGGCACAGTGCCCCTGAAGACTTCTGGAATGCCTCTCTTAATGATCATTAGACTTATTCGGTTAGAACGATCCCATCTTTCAAGTTCCTTTTTATCCTCAGTGGAACTAGAGTCTGTAATTGTGGGACATTCAACCCATATGGCTAAGTCCAAATCAGGGCAACCGAGAACGATCAACACATTCTCTTTCCAGTCCTTAAAGGTAGTCTCATTCAGCATAGGAATGGAATTAACACTTGCAGATATTGATGAAGATGATGCAGTAGCTGAACAAAGAGCAAAATCGCATATTCACATAAGAGTTCACATAAAACAACCAATAAAATTCAAACAGTGGTTAATCCCATCACAAGAAACCTGTAACAACATTAATATTTAGTCTTTGGACAAAAATATTAACTTGTAAGTGGTATTCTTGGTGTAGTGATGAAATATTAACAATAAATTATGTCAAATAATAAGCTAATCTTTGGATCCACTTATTATTCACATGCCAGAAATAACCATATAATTGTTACATATTTATCACCACAGGTATGAATTTAATTCTGTCAAATATTAAACTTCCTTTGGGCCGATTAATATTCATATGAATTAAATTCACACAACTTTCTTAATATCACAAATTAATTAACATCCACAAAAGAGGCTACTTTGGCAGCTGATTGGTTCAATTAATTAATTTGATGAAATTAATAATCCAAAAACACAATTTAAATTTTAAAGTTGCACCCAAAAATTGACCCAAAAAAAAGTTCAAAAAATCAACCGGTCAAAGTCAGCAGTCAAAGTCAATGTTTGACCGTTGACCATTGACCCTGACCGGGTCAAAGCTGGATGGGTCAGGGCTGGACCGGGTCAAGGTGACCTAACCCGGATCCTGACCAGCCCCCTCCTTCCCCCCCTTTTTTTTTTATTCGGGTCTCCCAGGGGTGGAGCCCTTGGGATTTGGCTGGTTACGAGCCCAATAAATCCAGGCCCATGACCAGCCCATCCTTACCCCTTTTTTTTTTTTTTTTATTGCTGTGGTCACCCAGGGGTTGAGCCCCTAGGAATTATCTAGTCACGGGCCTCTTTGGCCCGTGTAAACCAGTCACGAATTCTGGGCCTTGGCCCAGCATTCGTTTCACTCCCAGGGGTCACAACCCCTGGGTAACGTCGCCAGGCGATTGGCTCTGCCAACCGCCAAGGGAACTTCTCCGGCTGCCTTCTCGCTGGTGGGACTGCACGGCCTCACCCAAAGGGAGCCGACGTCGACGGCGAAACAATAAGCCGACGACAAAACCCAAACGACGGCCCCCTCTCTCTCCCCCTTTGACGTGATCCACACCGCTGGCTAAACAGCAGCTTTTAGCTGTAGTTTGCACTCCTTCGTTGGGCCAGAGACTGCGGCTATTCCTTTCCGATGTGCGTTGATGGTCTTGGTAGGAGTTCTTCGCCGACGGCAGTAAGATTGCCGCTGGTCAACCGTTGGTTTACTAAATCCATATGTAAACCGATTTCAAAGAAATCATATCTGCCTGAATGCATTAAATGCATTTGAAATTTTTTTTTATAAAGAATTAAACGACAACAGCCACTGAATCCAAAATGCATTTAATGCATTTGACCCTTAAACAACAACAACCACACAAAATTCTCGACATGCATGCATACAGTACCAAAAAACTTAATTCATATATATGCATATATCAAAAATTGAATCATATGAAACACACATGTATACATATGCATGAGTGCAGTAACGTAATTTTATCTTTAATTCAACAAAAAAATTCTTGAGAAAAAAATTTTCTCAGTAATTCAACATGAAATCTCTCTGATGCCACTTGTTGGAACAGATTAAACCAAATTCTACCAGGATCGATCATGTTAAATTATTGAGAAAGATTATACCAAATTGCGGAAGCGTACCTGGATTCATGATCACTAAACTATTTGGGTTATTGTCTTCCAATCCAATATGTACTCTTTAAGATTTTCTATGAAGATGGGATTTCAGATAAAACAGGAAAAATAATACGTACGTTTGGATTAGGGACCATAACCAGAATAAATAACTTTAGTTATTTTAGTGTATTTTCAGTTTCGTCCATCATAAAATCTGAAAATTACAAATTGGTATCTACACATATAATATTAATAAAAATAACCCATACATTATTTTAATACCCGAAAAAGCCTTTTAACTTTATTTTAATTATATCACTTTAATTTAAGCTTTACCTTAAGATAGCATTAATAACACATTTAATTACATATGTGTGCCCATATGAAAAATTAATTTTCCAACATCAACACCTGATAAACGCATGAGTTGGAGCAACTAATTCTATTTTTCACTATCGATGGTATATTGATACACAATATTAATCTTTTAACTTTAGTCCAATCAGATTATTTATACTGGCTTTTATGTGTACGCAATAATAAATCATATTCTACTGATGATACATGGTTGATTTTTTTTTTTTTTTTTTGACGTGCATGTATATCACACCACCTAAATCAATTTATATTAATTTTATGAATATACGTTGAATATCTGAAAAGGAAGAAGATCAGACCAAAATTGTATTCAAGAATCCTATTGTTTATCAATTTCACTATACTAGGCTGACTTGTAATTTATAAATATGTTTAATTAACTCGTTTGAACTTAGGATTTCATTTACTAGGCTTGATGGAAACTGCTCACCTAATGAATATTCAATAAATTGAATAAACTTTTATCCATTGTGTTTAAACAATATTTGATTTAATTTTTCTTATTTTTTGGTTTTTACAAAAGACTGATTTGTTTTTCTTTTTCTTTTCAGATTATCGTTATATTATATAACAAAAGTACACTTCTATATAGTTTATTTGGTGTTTGAATGCTGCAGGGATATATACCAAAAAATTGACAAGGGGTAAAATTAACTAAGGTAAGATAAAATAATTGTGAACTTAAATATATATGATAGCTGAAATTCTTATCTATAGACGGTGAATGGAAAATAAACTACTTTTATCAAAGAACCAGCAGAGAAAGATGTAATTTAAGAGGTTAATAGAATGTTGTACTCATCTTTAATTATGAACTAGAAGAATTGATTTATAGGTAATGATTATATCAATAGACAGTTCAATTCTTTAAATAAATTATATTTATAATTTCAAGAAACCAATTCCAAGTTTGTAATGAAGTAATTTTGGAATTAGTAAAATTGATATATTAATTAAGTTGCTAATTTATTACTAATTTTACTAGAGCTTGAAATTATTGTTAGACACGGTGCCTTAAGGATTAAATAATATAATGAGTTTTTTAAGACATTTAATCAATAAAGAGTTTATTTATTATTTATATACCAAATGTTGTCCTCTTTGTGTTTACTTCTATTGAATATATGATAAACAAACAAAAGTATGAGACAGTCAGTCTAAACCTTTAAGATTGTACATATGATGAACAGATTATACAGAAGACGCAAATCTTAAAGGTGATAGTCTAAATGATAAGTTACGCAATTGAGAGAATAAAGTTCTGCGCTTTATTTATGTTAAGATTGTTATATTGTCTCTATCCCTAGCGGGAGATAACTTGTTTTGGTCATCAAAGAGGAACTCCACGAGTAAAAACCTTAGCATACTGTCATGGATGACAATATATTAGATTGAGACAAAAAGTTGAATTGAGTTAATTAATAATTCTATTTGTTTAAATCAATTCTCTTTCTTATGTGTTATGTCTTAATCTTAAAATGAATCAATGAGCCTGTATTCTTAACTTGTGTCTTTTGATGTACCAAAGTTGACAGCCTAATTTGATGATGGTACACATAACGGTATATTGGAGACATGACTCTTGATTGACGTAGACTCATTATTCATAGATATAGAATCCATAGCTTTTTTTGTAGAGTTAATCATATTCTCTTATAAGCATTATCCTGTAATTGAAAGACTAGATTGCTCAACCATTCGGATACATAGGTGTAACCAAATAGTATACTATTTATGAATAGTAAGCTTCGAATTGTGAGATAATCGAACTTAAGATAAAAATAATCAAGAAGGTAAATGGAATTTATCCTTAAGTCAATTATTAATATTCTATGAAAATGTTACATATTTTGATATGTCATGGACGATTAGCTTATTGAAAATTCGTAATTCTATATAGTTTGAGAGTGCAGCTCTAAGCTTTTAGTAGAGTAGCGTTAGAGTTGATAATTATAAAATATATGTATCTAGGATATATTATTTTATAATTATAGGAGCTTGATCTATTTATGTCCATTAGGTCTCCTTTGCTAGCTTATAATAATTTCTGTAACGATACAGCATGTTTTTCCTACATATTGGTGACTTATGTTAATTAGTAGATTGGCTGAAATTCGATAGAGTAGATTTAATAATTCATGTTAGTTTATTGGTAAATTAATTTTATGAATTTATTCAAGATAAACATGTTGAATTATTTGGATAATATTTTATTTAATATGGGATTATCTATATATGATCGTTTTAATCAGATAACTTTTTTTTGGGTTATTTGAATTAAAACTGAAGTTCTTTTTAAGATTCCCATATGAAAATAAGATATTCTGATATTTTTAAATTATCATTTGATCGGCAGGCAATTGGAGCAAGTTCGGCAGACTGATCTTTTCAACACGGCATACCAAAGATGCGATAATATAGTTATATGTTTTTCATCAAAAGTTAATCTAAACTCCAATTTTGAAGCCTAATTTGATAAGAAACTAACCCCCAAATTCGACTACTATATAAAGGGAACTATTTTTCATTGTTCCTTAGATCATTTTACAAGTATAGAGTGAGTATTCTAGTAAGAGAAACTCTAAAACTTCTAGGGAGCTATTGTTCAATATTTAGAACCTTAGCTCCTGGTTTTCGCAAATGGTTAGAAGGAGATTCATCAGAAGAAAAACTATACGATATGTAACCATCCACACTCTGATCGTGGATAGATAATAACAAGGAAGACCAATTGGTTGAGGCTCTTTCAGAAGGTTCTTCTCTAGTTAGACTTTTCTGCTACGTAAGATCTGTTATATGTCAAACTTGTTATTTAGAAAAGACTTTGATTTTAAAAATTTTAAAATTTGGCTGTGTATCATTTTCCAACAACTAGTATTAGAGCCATTATTTTACATTGATTTTACGGATTTGTGATCGTGCTACGCACATAAATTATGTGACCTTATTCTTTCTTATGCTGGAATTATATTTTAGAGAATTGGCACTCTAGGATTTCTATATATAACATTGTCATGAGATTATGTGGTGGATGTTTATTAATTAATTATGGTCAATTAAATTTTTATTTGTTATTTTAATTAATTAATTTTACCGGTTATAGTTCCTTTAAAGGTTAGAAGGTGTATTTTGGTTTTTCATATAATTAGATGGTGGTCTATCATCATTATCTAGGATTGATTATTTTAATTTTGGTTTGAAAAATTTGTATTATAATAATTATTCGAAGTGAAGACAGATCTAAAAGATAGAGATGATTGGAGTTCTCTATATATTTTTCTGTGCTTATAAATTTTCATATTTTTGAATTGTTGAAAAATAAATTAAAAACTGCTTAAAAATAATTTTTACAAAAGTTTAGAAAAACATTGGTTCAGCGTCAGTCGGCAAAACGGTGACCTAGTATCGGCAAGCCGATCTCTTAGATCTATCGGCCGACAACAGGCAGAACCATTTTTAAAATAGTGCATTTTTGGTACAATTTTTAATTTGTTTTTTGAGACAATTCTAAGAAACATAAAATTTTATGATATTTAGAAAAATAGATTTTTCATCTATATGAGATTGAAGAATTGAAGACGGATGCCACATGAAAAAAGATACATGATGAAGAATCTATAATATGTTTTGATTAATCTTTTGTAATCTTCATTTTATTTTTTCTAGAATAGAACCATGATATTATGCCTGTTTATTATATTGCTTGTAGCTTTGCATGTTGCTTTGCTTGTTTGCATTATAATATGTTTTACTATGTATATTGATAACATGTTATGTAGAATAGGGAGTGCTGCTCATTAAAAATTGTTTATGCATGTTAATATAAAACCTTGACTTTTTAAAATATTGAGTAGTGAGTAAGTTTTTGAATAAAAGACCTAAGGCCTCCATCCTTAGTCTATAGGTAACACATGGTAGTTTCAACACCTAGGAAGAGATTTTATTATGTACTAAGTTGGATCTCCAAAGGAATAATTTATTTTAGCGTGATTTATCGTTGTACACAAAATGATAGTTATACACAAGAGTAATTTTATTATTAACCTTCCTTAAGAGCTCTATTAATAAAGTTAATAGCAAAAGAAACGATTATAAGTATATGCTAGGTCAGACGGGTCTTAAATGGCATATATTAATCGAAGGGGAGGATTTGTGTTCCTAATTGAATTTGACAAGTCTTCCCAAGGCAGCTTATTGAATTCTGAGTTAGAGATTGTCATTGACGTTTTGACACATAAAGACATTGTATGCTTACTTGTTTGTATTATCTCACTAAGTTGTTAAGGGATGTTTGCTTACGTTTGGTACATGATACTTTATTGTAGATTAAAATGTCTAAAAATGCTTTATTTTCGATACTCGATAAAAACATGTTAACGGGTGAGAATTATAACAATTGAAAATGGAACCTAACTATCGTCCTATTCTTTGAGGAACTGAATTTTGTACTAATCATTCCGTGTCTTCCTGTGCCCACTAGCGAATCCACTAATGAATAAATCTAACCGTATAATCGCTTGAAGAATGCTAATGATCAAGCCCGCTGCTATATCCTGGCTAGTATGAATAATGCTACAAGCTCAACATGAAGATTATGAGACTGCTTGGCAAATCTTGGATAATCTTGATGGCATGTTTGGAGGCCAAGCTTTGACGAAGCAGCAAGGGGCTCTTCAAAATCTTCTTAATAGCAAGCAGAGACCGGGGATGCTTGTGAAAGAGCATATGATATTGGTCATGGGTTAACCTCGTTGAAGCTAGAACCCATGGAGATATTGATGCTGAGTCACAAGTGACTATGGTCTTTGAGACTCTTTATAAGGAGTTCATCCTAGTTAGAGCTTCATATAACTTGAGCAATAGATAGGATGTGACCTTGCCTGAGCTAATGAGGCAGTTATAGGATGAAAATCTAATCAAGGAAGCTCTGGTTGGTGGCGAGGCAAACTTAGTGATTGTATCTAGTTCCAATTCTAATTCTAGAAATGGAAAGAAGCAAAAGGTCAAAAACAGGAAATTTTCTATTCTAGCAGAAGGCAAGGATAAGAAGAAAAAGAAGAAGAACCCAAAGAAACTAAAGTGTTTCTTCTATAGAAAGGTTGGGCACATAAAGAAAATTGCAAAGACTTCCAACCTAAAAAAGGTAAATGAGAACTTCTGGTTGTTGAGACTTGTTTAGTCAAAGAATCAAGTGACACTTGAGTCATAGATTCTGGAGCGACTAATCAAGTTAATGTTTCTCTGTAAGGGTTTAAGAAACGAGAAATTTACTACATGAACACTTCACGCTTAAGATGGTCGATGGAAACTTAGTATTGGCTAAAGCAGTAGAAAATATCCATCTTTGTTTTGATAATTATAGGACTTTAATTTTGAGGGATTATTTTTATGTTTCTAAATTTAAAAGGAATTTAATTTCTGTTGCTTATTTATTTAAATATTCTTATTCAGTTTCTTTTGATAATATATAAAACCTAAAACAAAAGGTAGCAAAATAATTAAAAAAGCTTAAACTGTTAAGAAACATAGCTTGCTCGTCAATGTCATCGCAAAATCCAAAGAAACATTTAATAATTCATTAAGGGTCAATTATAAGGGTTTTTATAATTCATAAATGGTCAAGATATTGATCAGCTAAACACTTTTGCAGATTTGACATTGAGCTTCATCAAAATTTAATGTTGCAATCGATGAATAATTCATAGAGTGGGTGCACGAGTGGACTCCTTTCCGTTAGCTGGTCAAAGCAGGAAGTGTCTGATATGAAATTTTTGTTTGGCCTTGTGATTTAAGCAGAAACTAATGATCTAGTGTTGAAGCGAAAGTACCATCTTTTTAACTCAGTTTATGTTTAAATTTGTAACATTCTGAAGTATATTTGAGTTGGTTTTTTACTTATTTGCCTGAATAAATTGAATACATGAAGGAGAACGAAATTTTCGTACTAATTGAGCACCTAGTTTATTCTTCATTCCTGTTCTTTTCAGAATTAATACACAAAATGTCTGCTTTTAGAACGTTATGTCTAGTCAAATTTGTCCTCTTAAGACTTGGAAGTGGAACATATTATTATCACATAAAAGAGAGAAGGCAGTAGCTAAAAACATTCCATCAAGTTTACAGATGCAGTCCCAAAGATTGTAGGTATGGCCTTTGGGGCTCAGTCAATATTGAGCCCTGCGAAAGGGCAGGCAATTGCTGCTTCTGAGTCTTGAGCAGTCTCTGAGTCTGAGATGGGTGGTCCCTTCAAAAACCCTGCAAATAACTCCGCCGGGTCATAATAAACTTCCACGTCCTCAGCCCTCAATGAATCATCAACCTGTATACATTGACATGCATGTATTTATTAGCACAAATAAAAGTTCAAGACATGGATAAGCAGTCCTTTTGTGGAGAAAGTTCTGTAATATTGTTTCTGGACTGTAATGATAAGTTTTTACAATGCAAGCATATTGTTGACAAAATTTGAGGAAAGTAATACGGGTCACAATAAATAGTATGTACAGAATTTGAGATGAATTAAAATTGTTGAGAAATTAGCATATATCATGAAGTTGGTAAAATGGTATAAATATTGTTATTTACTAATTATGTGACCTTACTTGTTTTGTTTTGAACGGCTGGAGTAGATAAATTTTATTTCTTGATATTCCAATGCTTTTTCAAGAAATTTATGCACTTTATTGGCATTGGCACAACAAACTTTGTTATGAAAGGTGATTGCTCCACGATTTCTCTCCCACTCTCTCTCTCTCGTTGAAAGGGATTAATCCATAATTGAACACAAAACTGTGACCTCTATTTGTGGGCCTGTCTCAATTATGCATTTGACCAACGCAACTTAATCCAACTCAAAAGAAAGCGATTCGCATTCTTCAAAGGAATCTGACTCACAAATCACAAGTCACCACAACTTTATTAATCTTGTAATTTTGGGGTCAAAGTTGTGCATTTGTGAATAATTGTATTGGAGGTTCAAAATTCTGTAGTAATTAAACTAAGATATGAAAATGGCCAACTCATGGACTTGCGTATCTAGCTGTTTCTCTGTCTATATTATTATGAACATGTTTATCTATATTATTTACGACTTGCGTATCTAACTGTGACTGTAAATATTTTTATGCACAATTTTATATGTAGCAATAAAATTATATCTATAAAAATTTTGAATGTATAGAAAGGAGGCATACATAAATAGTAAATATTCATTGGCTATATTCTTTTATTTTGAAAAAAAAAAAAAAAAGAGAAAAAGTTTAAGGGGTTTTTGAGTACATAGTCTAGTTTCTTTCTTAATTTTATGTTGTCAGCTTAATGAATTAAAAACAAACAGACAGACCTTGAGAGTTGCAAGGCCATAGAACTGAACAAGGTCTCCAGTGGGAGCATGCCCTTTGAAAGGGCCTTCAAAGAAACCCCAGTGCCTAAACTTGAATGCCATCAAAGGAGGTCCTGAATAAACATGCACTACTTCCCATGCAAACCCACGTGGGAAAGCCGATCGAAACACCTCATGAGATGATTCAAAGCTTTCTTCTTCTGCTTTATAGTATTGGAACTCCTTTGGCAGAGAGTTCTTGAGAAGGGCATTGTAGCTCCCAATCCTCAGGGTTTCTTCTGCTGTTAATCCTTCTCTTCCTGTATTATCAATTCACACACGTTTTTAAAAGTCACATCTAATATTGATGAATATATATATCTAATCCAATTGGAGGTACATTACAATATGATATAAACTAGCCCCACATTTGTCTCACAACACATTCAAATGTTTTTCTGTAACGTTTTTTTTCACAAAAAGCTTAAATTTCTGTTTAAACCTATAAGCAAAATGAGTCATAGATTTACCTACTTTTTTTATTGAATATTCGTAGCATAAGCCTCCTAGAGATATACATGAAATTATATTTATACCCATCGAACTACAATGAATAAAGAAAAATACTATCCTCGGAGAATTAAACACGACGCACGATCTATAATAAATACATACCATAGATAATTGTAATTGCATATACCTTTTTCTTTTAATTTTTAGAGAAAAAATTAAGCTTAAGAATTTCATCCAACTAATAAATTCAATATCTAGATCTTGAGGACCAAAAGATTAGTTAGGAAAATATGTTTCTTGATGTGTCATAATATGAGAGAGATTAAAATTATTGGGAGCAGTTCTCTATCTATAAGAGTTAAACTAGAAATGAGAAATGATCAACAGAAGGTAAATTTACCATTAACATAGAGCTTGAATTTTTTTGGATTGATTGTCTTGAAGTCTTCCAAGCGAGTCTTGTGAGAGAGCTCCATCTCCCATGACTTTATAGCATTTTGTACAATTTCTTCAAGGGATCCCTTTGGCCA
>CAMOHE010054302.1:22460-43170 GCA_946598075.1 Artocarpus hirsutus | reverse complement strand
TGTTAATCCTTCTCTTCCTGTATTATCAATTCACACACGTTTTTAAAAGTCACATCTAATATTGATGAATATATATATATCTAATCCAATTCGAGGTACATTACAATATGATATAAACTAGCCCCACATTTGTCTCACAACACATTCAAATGTTTTTCTGTAACGTTTTTTTATATTTATGCCCATCGAACTACAATGAATAAAGAAAAATACTATCCTCGGAGAATTAAACACAACGCACGATCTATAATACATACATACCGTAGATAATTGTAATTGCATATACCTTTTTCTTTTAATTTTTAGAGAAAAAATTAAGCTTAAGAATTTCATCCAACTAATAAATTCAATATCTAGATCTTGAGGACCAAAAGATTAGTTAGGAAAATATGTTTCTTGATGTGTCATAATATGAGAGAGATTAAAATTATTGGGAGCAGTTCTCTATCTATAAGAGTTAAACTAGAAATGAGAAATGATCAACAGAAGGTAAATTTACCATTAACAAAGAGCTTGAATTCTTTTGGATTGATTGTCTTGAAGTCTTCCAAGCGAGTCTTGTGAGAGAGCTCCATCTCCCATGACTTTATAGCATTTTGTACAATTTCTTCAAGGGATCCCTTTGGCCATTCCTGCCACAAATTCATGACCAAAACCAATATTCAAGATATATCTATAGACATATAAATATACACAATTGTCATTAAAATGCATATTAATCATTTTTTGTGCTTAAAATATGCTTGGAATGGAAGAAATTGAGAGAAAACCTTAGTTCTTCCTTGCTCAAAAAGCTGGTTAACACTATCATAGCTGGGAGGACCACCATGTCTCCACTCAATGGTGCTTTCTTCATCATCCAAGAAAGACCTGTACCTGTCTCCTACCCTCTTAACAGAAGCTTCTGCACTAGCCATGTGTAAAAAATTCCTCAAAATTAAGGAATTAACAAGGATATACAACTTCCACTTTGAAGCCTTTTATAGGGGAAAATATATATATATGCAATAGATGATATATTTAATACAGGTAGCAATATTACGCAAGTGTCCGGTAATAGCTAGCCGTACATCCATGCGAACAAGCCCAATCGGCAATTAATGCGTTCAGATATTTTAGAATTTTAACCAAACCCTTTTTTAGTTATCGTAAAAACACTCAAACAAATATCCATCCACAAGTTTCAATTATATAATCCCCATCAATATAGTGTTTTTATCCGTTAAATATATCTTATTTATGACAGAATTTCAAAAAAGGGTCAAAAAAAAAATTTTTGAGTTAGGTAAATGGTTTCTTTTTTTTTTTTTTTTACTAAAAAACATATTTTTTTTAGCAGATAAGTTGCCTCAGTTTTTTTCAAAAAGATAAAGAAAATAATTATATAGCAAGGTAAGGAATCTCAATAGGATAAAAAAAATGGAGCCGTTTTAATATCTTTTTGGTGCAAAAAAAAAAAAAAAGACCATTTGATCAAAAAAGCTTTTTCTTATAGCCTTTTATAAAAATCCCTCCTTATTTATTTATGTAAAAAATATGTTTTTTATTTTTGAGCTTGGGATGGAAGAGAACTATACAAGCTCACTAATTGATGATAAGTTAATGTAAAATTTACACATTTTAGTCCATTTAAATATTTTAATAATTAAGTGGTTTGATTTTGCATAATTGACATCTACAGTCAAAATTCTTTTATCTATATTTTTTATATGCAAAGCTACCCTTCTTCTGTCTCATATTAATTATTTGATAACGACGAACGAAAATTTATTTCATTGACTATTGTGCCCAAATTATTTCCATATAAACTGGTCAAATATACGTTTCAAATACCAAGTGTGTAAATTATTTAAAAAGTCATTTCCTTTCCCTCTTATTGGACCACAAAACATCTTCATCAATAGTGCTCTTTGGACAATTGCTGATGAGATATGTAATGAATGGAGTTAGACCTGTAAATGGGGACGATTAAAAACAATCTTCGGCCAAAAATAGGGTAATAATAATCTACATAAAGGGGTGGCATGGTGACGTAAAGAAAGTAATCGGGACGAAAAAACAGCTAAATATTGACAGGGATAATGTCAGAAAAATTAATCACAAAGAATAAAGGTGAGACAAATAAATAAGATAAAAACTTTTATGGCAGACAGAATAAAAGGCTAGGAGGGATTAAAAACAATTGTAATAAAAATTGAATATTAATTTTATTAAATTTTATATATAAATTTAAAGGAAAACAAAAATTTACGGTGTGACAGCCCCTAATTAGTGAGCGGCTCTGCCCTTAAATATTGTTTCTCTGTTGGGAGAACACAATCATCCTGTAGGTACTGGGCGGGTCTTTTTTCCACAAGCTATCATTTATCCATTAATAAGCAAAACAAACATATAAATAGATAAACTAATTAAGAAAGAAAAGAAACTATTCCATTAAAACCTTTCGGCCAGCTCAATAGGATAAGATGTTTGGTCGAGGGAAGAGAGCTATGCACTAGACGTATTAAACCCCCTTTTTTGCATGTGTTACAGCCTTTATGTGTTGCCTTAATTTTTGGTCATCCTGCCAGTTTATCTTTTTCCTTCAAGAAAAACAGCTTCTGACTTTAATTAATTTTAGGTAGCATTTCATTAAAATTTACTACTATCAAATTTAGTTAATCAGTACCATGCGAAATATTAACATTATGGGTTAAGATTTTATGAACGGTCCTTTAGGTTTATTCTCAGTCTTGTTTTAGTCTTAACATTTAAAAAGTCTTATTTTAGTCCTTAATCTATTATTTTGTGTTGGTTTTAATCCTTCTATTAGTTAAGCGTTAAATATTTAAGGGAAAACTTTAAAAATGTACTACTTGAGTCTTTAACTTATTACTTTGTTTTACTTTTGATTCTTCTATTATAACTAAGAGTTATTAGAGACCAAAATTTAAAAAATCTAAAGTGAAAAACTAAAACAACTTTGATGCATGTAATTAGAAAGAAAATAGTTTAATCCTATTGTTATTGAGATTAATTTAAAAAAATAATAAATTGAACTTTTACTATGAATATATAAGTATTGGATAATTATGCACTTTAAATAACAGGCTACACGCTATGATTTATATAGATATATATTTACATACTGTGAATAATCATAGTTCTAAACATCATAATTACTATATCTACATGTACATATATAGTATATTGACGATAAATATTCTACTTTACCTTTTTGTATTAAAGCTCTTTAAAATATCATTATGATAAATTGTTTTTATTTTAGTTACATGAATCAAATTTATTGTATTTAGTTCCTTACTTTAGTGTTTTTTTAATGTTCACGATCTAATAATACCTTGCAACAAAGGAACTAAAAGTGAAATAAAATAATAAATTAGGGACCAAAAGTGAAACAAAGTAGTATATTTGGACCAAAGCGGGACATTTTAAAAATATCTCTTTAAATATTTAACACCTAACTAATGGAAGGATCAAAACTAAAACAAAATAATAAATTAGGAACTAAAAGGGGACTTTTTAAATATTGGGGACTAAAATGGGACTGAAGGTAACCATTTGTAAGATTAAACATAATATTAAAGTAAAAAAATAGCTCAATGTTATAATTTTATTTGTAATGCTAAATTCCACATATACCATATATAATAGCAAATTAGGTCTTAAGCATAACTTATGTCAAATTTTAATATTTAAATATTGTTATTAGTTAACAAATTTATTTTGATTTAATCATTATAATATTAACATTTTCAAATTATTTTACTATTAAAAGTTTATTTTATAATTTTTAAAGCATAGTGATTATAATGAAAAACCTTAATAGAATGCTTATGACAAAATATAAGTATAACATTTAAAATAATATTATGCATTGGAAATAAATGAAAATAATATTTTAAATATATCATTTTCTCACTTTTTTAATCCAAACATGGCATTGGAGATCATCTTACTCTTAAATCTAAAATGACTACAACTCTAGCACAGTCGGTTTACATTTATGTATTATGTCGTGGCTTGTCGTGCTTAGACGCTCAACGTTTTATGCTTTCTAATACAACTTCAGAAAACTTCAATAAATATTTTTTTTCTTTTTGCATTGATTTTATCCTTCTCTTGTTGACTTGTAGAATAAATTCTGTATATTAAATCCTTTGTCTAATTTTGATATGTTAAAAATGTTATACATCCTTTGTCTAATTTTGATATGTTAAAAATGTTTAACCATTATTATTATGACACATAATTTAAAAAGTTTGAAATAATATCTAATTAATTTTTACATGTTTTTAATTGATTGACATGCCATAATATAATCAGTTAAATATCATTTACAACATTAAAAATTGAAAGGCAATCTCAATCCATACTAATCAAATTAGCTTTGCGTTTTTCTTTCTTTTTTAAATTAAGATTTTAGGGAAAATTGAGCAAAGTTCACAAATTTAGAAAGTCTTTTTTTTTTTTTTGAAGAAATTAGAAAGTCTTTTCCATCTAGCTAAAAACAAAAACAGTACTTTTTAGGGGGAAAAAAAATAATTTTACTATTATTTGCTTGTGCTTTCTGTATTCACGATTAGGAGTAATTTGAAAGGCGTCAACACCTGATAAACGCATGAGTTGGAGCAACTAATTCTATTATTCACTATTGATGATATATTGATTCACAATATTAATCTTTTAACTTTTGTCCGATCATATTATATACACTGGTTTTTATGTGTACGTAATACTCTCGAAATTTTAATCTATAAGTCATATTCTACTGATGACATATGGTTGATTTTTTTTTTTTTTTTTTCACGTGCATGTATATGCGACCTTTCAAATTAATTTATATTAATTTCATGAATATACGTTGAATATCTGAAAAAGAAGAAGATCATAACAAAATTATATTCAAGAATCCTATTGTTCATCAGTTCCAGTATACTAGTCTAACTTGTAATTTTTAAATATGTTTAATTAACTCGTTTCAACTTAGGATTTCATTTACTAGGTTTGATGGAAACTGCTCACCTAATGAATATTTAATAAATAGGATAAACTTTTATCCGCTGTATTTAAACAATATTTGATTTAAATTTTCTTTTTTTTGGTCTTTACAAAAGACTGGATTGTTTTTCTTTTTCTTTTGAGATTATTGTTAAATTATATAACTAAAGTGCGCTTCCATGTAGTTTATTTGGTGTTTGAATGCAGCAGGAATATATACCATAAAATTGACAAGGGGTAAAATTAATTAAGGTAAAATAAAATAATTGGGAACTTAAATATATATGACAGCCGAAATTCTAATCTATAGACCGTGAATGAAAAATAAACTACTTTCATTAAAGAACCAATTGAGAAAGATGTAATTAAAGAGATTAACCAGAATTTTGTACTCATCTCTAATTATGAACTAGAAGAATTGATCTATAGGCAACTATTATACCAATAGATGATTCAATTCTTTAAATTAATTATATTTATAAATTCAAGAGAGCAATTCCAAGTTTGTAGTGAAGTAACTTTGGAATTAATGAAATTGATATATTAATTAAGTTGTTAATTTATTACTAATTTTATTGGAGCTTGAAATTATTGTTAGACATGGTGCCCTAAGGATTAAATGATGTAATAAGTTTTTTGAGACATTTAATCAATAAAGAGTTTATTTATTATTCATATACCAAATGTTATCCTCTTTATGTTTATTTCTGTTGAATATATGATAAGCAAACAAAAGTCTTTGACTGTCAGTCTAAACCTTTAAGATCGTACATATGATAGACAGATTATGCAGAAGATATGAATCTTAAAGGTAATAGTCTAAATGATAAGGTATGCAATTGACGGAATAAGGTTAGGCACTTTATTCATGTTAAGATTGTTATGTTGTCTACATCTCTAACGGCAGATGACTTGTCTTGGTCATCAAAGTGGGACTCTACTAGTAAAAGCATTGGTATATTGTCATAGATAATGATATATTAGATTGGGACTAAAAGTTGAATTGATTTTATTAATAGTTCTGTTTGTTTAAATCAATTCATTTTAGACAATCATATGTATTATGTCGTAATCCTGAAATGAATAAATGGGTCCGTATTCTTGACTTATATCTTTTGATGTACCAAAGGGTTATATTTTGATTTGATGATGTCATTTTAAGATTGTTATGTTGTCTGCATCTCTAACGGGAGATGACTTGTCTTGGTCATTGGAGTAGGAGTCCACTAGTAAAAGCATTGGTATATTGTCATAGTGACGATATATTAGATTAGGACTAAAAGTTGAAGTGATTTTATTAATAATTCTATTTGTTTAAATCAATTCATTTTAGACAATCAAATGTGTTATGTCTTAATCCTGAAATGAATAAATGGGTCTGTATTCTTAACTTATATCTTTTGATGTACCAAAGGATGACATTTTGTTTTAATAATGGTACGCATGCTGGTATATTGGAGACATAACTCTTGATTGACACAGACTTGTTATTCACAGATATGAAATCTATAGCTCTTTTGTAGAGTTAATGATATTCTCTTACAGGCATTATCTTGTAATTGAAAGACTAGAGCGTTCAATTATTCAGGCACATAGATGTAACTGAATGGTATATTATTTATGAATAGTAAGTACTACAATGGTGAAATAATGGAACATAAGATAAAAATAATTGGAAAGGTAAAGCGGAATTTATTCTTAAGCCGATTATGAATATCCTATAGAGATTTTACACCTTATGATATGTCATGGATGATTAATTTACTAAAGCTTCGTAATTTTATATAGTTTGAAAGTGCAACTCTTGCTTTTAGTGGCGTAGTGTTGGAGTTGATAATTATGAAATATATGTATTTGGGATATGTTATTTTATAATTAGATGAGCTTGATCTATATATGTCCATCAGAGCCCCTTTGCTAGCTCATAATAATTTTTGTAACGATATGACATGTTTTTCCTACATATTGTGACTTGTGTTAATATTTAGATTGGTTAAAATTTGATACAGTGGATATAATAATTCATGTTAGTTTATTGGTTGAATTAATTTTAAGAATTAATTCAAGAGAAATATGTTGAATTATTTGGTTAATGTTTTATTTTATATGGCATTATTTGTATACGACTGTTTTAATCAAATAAATTTTCCATTAGGTTATTTGAATTAAATTGAGGCTCTATTTAAGATTTTCATGTGAAAATAAGATAGCCTAAGATTTGCAGATTATCGCTTGGTTGATAGGCCAATGTAGCTAGTTTGGTAGGCCAGTGGAGTCAGTTCGGCAGGTGGATCTCCTAAATCGGCATGCCAAACATGCGATCATATAGTTACGCATTTTTTACATGTTTTTCATCAAAAATTGATCTAGACTCAAATTTGAAGCCTAATCTGATAAAGACTAGCCCCAGGTTTGACCACTATATAAAAAGAATTATTTTTCATTGTTCTTAGATCATTTGAGAAGTATAGAGTGAGTTTTCTAATAAGAAAAACTTTGAAACTTTCATAGAGCTATTGTTCAATATCTAGAACCCTAGTTCTTAGTTTTCTCAAGTAGTGGGAAGAAAAGTCATTTGAGGAAAGGTTGTACGATGTATGACCACCTGCACTCTGATTGTGGATAAAGAATAGCAAGAAAAATCAATTGGTTGAGGCTTTTTTAGAAGGTTATTCTCTAGTTATACTTTTCTGCTATCTTCAGCATATAAAAGAGACACGTAAGATCTACTATTAATTTATGTACTTAGCATGTCAAAGTTGTTATTTGGAAAAGACTGTGATTTAAAAATTTTAAAATTCCATTGCGTATCATTTTTTAACAATTATAAGTCCATAGTTGACTGTACAATCTCTTTAAATTATTTGAACTTATGGATAATGAATTATTAATTTGTTTTAAATGAATACGTATTTTAGAAAATAAATATATTTAAAAGGAATGACATAGTATAGGTGAGATTTATATATTATGGGTATGTGATGCATGGATTTACCCTTGTGATATGCTAACTTATTCTTCAAGTTTTCTATTTATTTAAAAAGCATAAATTTTTTTATATGTATGGCCCATTGACTAATATACATAAGAATACACGATTATCTACTATGGGATATAAATACATATGATGCATACATTTTTTAAATAACAAAGAAAAGAAAAGATGGAGATAAGGTTCAAATATATTTGGAATAAATATAAATTAAAAAAGGACTTCTTGTATGCATTTGTAAATAGGTGTTTAGAGAGTTCTTTCATTAATTCCAATTCTTTTCCTCAATTTAACATAGCAAAGCATAGAGAGAAGAGTTTTCCATAGTCTTCCTTGGTTTCTGATGTGTTATGTATAAACCAAGAACCTAAATTAGAGAGCATTTGATTCCTTTCTATAAAGCCCAGACACTCACACTTTTATTCAAGTAATCGAAAGTAGACATGGAAGAATTAAAGCGTTATAGAATCGAATCAAGGGTTGAGGTTAATATACTTAATCGCTTTATGAGGTACATTATTCATTAACATTTTTATATTAATTGCATATTGATTAATATACCTGTAGACTATGACTAAAGTTTTATAAAAACTTTGGTCATACACAAGTCAACGGCTTCTACTATTTTTACTGATTTTAGTTTCAAAACCAACCATTGGTATCAGAGCCGGCCATATGGTACCATAGGGTATATTAAGTTAATACATCATCATGAGATAATCCATTAATACATAAAATTTGAAAAGTGAGCACTATGCATATGATGTATTTATTTGTACAGATGTTTATGTTTGATTTAGGTGATGAAAGTATGGATAACGGGTTTGGTCGTTAATTGTATGGTTTCTCTGGTCTTGTAATTTTTTTTAAAATTTTCTTTTATTAGATCAATTTATAATTAATTAGGAATTACTTCTATATTATTTTTATTGTAATATTTATTGATGGAGACTTGAAGATTTTTTGGTACAATGATCACATAACAATAAAGGCAAAGGGTACCATGGCACTGTTCGTGGATAAGAAGCAGCAAGTGTTGCTACATATCACACTTGCCTAACCTGAAAGTCAAGACTAATCTACAACAAGTAGGCCTAGAGTGGACTGGTCACTTAATGATAGTCGGCTTTGGGTCACCTTTTAGTTTACTATAGGCAAGGATGAAAATGGTATCTAGAAAAATATCAGTACTTCAATTTTATAGAAATTTTGAAGAAAATATCATAGGTGGAAATTTAAAAAAATACAGAAATTATGGAAATATATTGATATATACAATAAACTTTAAAAAGAAATATAAATAAAAAATCTTTATATAATAAACTCCATACATATATGATTTGTTATTACTAAAAGGAAGTTCTATGAGACTCAAACATGATTATTATTTCATATTGATTTAAACAATATTAGTGTTGTGACAAGTTATTTGAGTAGCGCTGAATATAATTATATATATGCCACATTTAGGTTTGTTGACTTTTTACATTATATTTTTACAAATAGGAACCTATGAAATCTCCAAATTGTTTGCCTAAGATTGTAATGGTATGCGTGGATGAGTATAATTGGAAATTTTATTACCATCATAAATTCCAAAATCCTTATTTTATGGACAATAAGCCTAAGAGCCTCACCAGAGGCACGGTTATAATTGACCCTAAATTCATAGATTGTAAACGTGTATAGGACAAACACTCATTGATTGAAAGTATAAAATACTGATAAATTATTTAAAGAAAAAATCCATTGAATTTTATAATTTCTAATATTAACGAGATTTGGTCAAATTTCATAGGAGATGTATCGATATTTTGTACAAACCAGGCTTCAAATTTTTTGATATCGATATTTTAATCAATATTTTTGATATTTTCATAATATTTTGTTGAAATTGATATTACAATGGATATTTTGAAACCTTCAAAAAAGCATATATTAGTGTCGTTGACTATAAAATAACCGACAAGTTACAAATTGACCGCAGCCCTATATGCCTAACAGGATATGATCCTGCCCCCTCCAACGAGTCCTCTGTTGCTCAAAGACAATCCGGATCAAGTATGAAGACTTAAATAGATTAAGAATTTATTTAATTTATTCAATTGGGTTGCCATTTAATTATTAAAGGAAACCGGTCAAATCTCATTTCAATTTCGATTACATATTAGCTGGTGTTATAATGAAAACATTTATAATATGTCCATGGATATAACATGCCATATAGAACAAAAAGTGCCTACTCAAATTTATCACATGTTATGCATTCATATGCATTTATTTATTATATTAAAAGTTAAAAGTTAAATTATGCAATTTCACCCATTTATTTTGAGCTTGTAATTTTAAACAGTTTAAAATTATGGTAAGCTTAAAATTATTGTATTTAATCTTAGTAAATTAAAATCTTTTAATTTTATAACTAAGTATTTATACGACATGATATGTTTTATAAACTAATCAAATACATGTTGTAAAATAATCAATGAGAGCAGGTTATATGACAATATGATCCATTGGTCTCCGCTATTAGTTCAACACTGCGAGATTTGAATGACGCCTCAAGATGACTTTGATTTCATCCTTCCTACGGATGATGTCCATTTGGGTCAATAACAAAAATTAGTATCGAAAGAAGATTAGATGACGGTTCTAAAGATAAGACGACGGTTAGCAAAATCGTTGTCTAATCCACAGTCGTAATATGTGATATACATTAGACGAGGGTTTTTAACAAAGATTAGATGATGGTTTTAATCCATCGTCTATAGATAAAATGACGGTTAGCCAAACCATCATCTAAGCCATAGTCATTATATGTAGTATATATTAGACGAAAGTTTTTAACTATGGATGATAGTTTTTATGTGCCCCTTTAGACAATGACTTAAATAAAAACCGTCGTTAAAAGCCTCGAAAAAATAAAAAAATATTTTCGCTAAAACAGTTTCTTCTCAAAGAATAATTTCAACCATTATTCATAAATTTATGTCCTTTTCTTTGATAAACTTGATTCGTATCCAACAAAAAAAATACATAACAATTTTCAAAGATGTATATAATAAATATTCATATAACCAAATTATTTCAAGAACCATTGGTAAAGTTTATCCATAAAATATAACAACAACAACAACAACAAAAAAACTTAACTAAACATAAAGGAAAACTCAAAATTAAAAAAACAAATTCAAATGAAGAAAATTTCAAAAGATTCCAAATGTACTTAAATTTTGGTGCTCAAAGTAGAGGCAGTAGTGACGGTAACAATAATGGTTTGGTATCGAGTCACGGCATCGTAGATGAGTGTTGAGAGAATGAGGAGTATAAGAGATGAAAGAGAGAGTAGGAGAATAGAAGGAATTTAGAGAAAAATTAGAAGCTGAGGAAGAAATAATAAGAAGAAGGAGATAGATAGAACTTAGAGAGAAAAGGGGAGGTTTAAGAGAAAAACTTTAGAGCATATAAATTTAATAAAGTGGAATAGAAAAAAGAGTTTGAAATTTATAAAGGGAATGAAAAACTCTAAAATTTTTTGATAAAAGCATAAGTAGGAAAAAAGTCTACTTCTTTTTGAAAACGGTTGACATTAGACGACGGTTTTCACAAAACTTTCGTCTAATCTAGCACATTAGACATCTATTTCTCAAAAACTGTCATCTAAAGCATGCGACATTTGTTGCTAATAAATGCCACGTGACTTTAGATGATGGTTTCTCAACAAACCGTCGTCTAATGAGAGTCGCGTAAACTACATTTTGTTATAGTCAAGGTTGACTTCGTAGAGATAGGTTTTCAAAATGTATTTTCAAATTGACAAACCGTAGGGTGAAAATTTCAAATTTAAGTCTATGAAAACTAAAAACGAGTTACACTCATAAAAATATAATAAAACTTGTTAATTATATTTTACCAAAATTATACTTATTAATAAATATTGAAAATATGAGATAATTTGATTCATATTTATTAGTAAACATTGTCTGTGTTTAATTAGCAAATAATACGACCTACTTTACGATAGCATAATATTTTTAGTTATTAGAATACTATGGCTTAAATTAGTAAACATATTTTATGTATTTTTCATGTGCATCATGTATTATATTTACGATGTCGAAACTATTTTTAAATTATGATATTTATTCATGTATATTGAATTATTTCCATTTATATAATTCTCAACAAAAATGTCAAATTTTATGTTCACATTTCTTGCAAATGCACCCTTGACTAAGGATAAATATGTAACGACCCTACTTACATAACCAGTATTTAACTATATAACCTTATAATTAAACATATCTTATCGTAAAATATTTAGATTTGTAGAATAATTTTTTTAAATCATAATAATAATTTTTTAAGACATTTTCTTTTTAAAACATTTCTAAAATTAAGTATTGTTATAATTTTCTCATTTGAAATCTAATTATATTTGTTGCACTATCTGTTATAAGATCTTAATCTTAAAATTTTTTAAACTAAGGTTGTATGACTACAACCTTGGTCATCAAAACATACTTAGGTAAATCATTTATACGTACATAATTTATAGAAATTATACTACGAAACTTATATTTGCATAAGTGCTATATATTCCATGTCTACCATTTGCCGACCACTTGCCACCACCCATCAGGCTTTGCTGATAGGTTTCTTACCTACACAACATACTTGAATGAGCTTTTGCTCAGCAAGTAGAAAATTATACTCGAAGAACATAATTGAAAACTTTTAAATAAAAACATGCATGAACAATTTATGCTTGCTTATTGTCACGTCCCAAAAGAGTTCTTATTGAGAGGTGGGTAGCCTAGGACTTAAGTACTGCTCTTCGGTCCTCTACCTAGCCGATGTGGGACTTTTTATCTGTTACACTATCCTCCACCCAATCGCTTGACGCCCCCGTCACAGATCGGCTCCCCTGAGGGTCCCACTGGACCGTGGAGAGTCCACACACCAAGCAGGCAGTACCCGGCTCTGATACCACTTGTCACATCCCAAAAGAGCTCTTATTGAGAGGTGGGTAGCCTAGGACTTAAATACTGCTCTTCGGTCCTCTACCTAGCCGATGTGGACTTTTTGTCCGTTACATTATGGACATATTCTATGCTTTATTATAAAAGCCTTATCATGTATGTGGACCTGATTATTCGCATCGATTGTGCATGATCTTCAAGAAGTTAGGTTTCCAATGACTCAAGATCATAATCTTAAACTGAACGCCACCCTGTAGGTTGGGAGGTCAGTATGTCACTTTTGACGTATCTTATCTTGTTTGTTTCACTTGCCTTATTGTGTGTATGTAGTATGACATATTAGTACATAACATCACTTACATCAAACATAACCATACTTAACATGAGGTGAGTATGCAATACAACTTAATATTGGTTAACAACACATGTGATAAAATAACATAGGCATGACATAACTCAAACATAGTAGACCATAGACATAATATAACTTATCATAACATATCATACGTGAAATAATATGAGTGGCATAACTTGGTATGTTGTGTCATTATATTGCATAATGCATATCATCATGACATGACACTGATCATGCATTTCATAAGTTCATAAATCATAATGAAAACATTTTTGTTTGACAATTATAGTTTTCATACTGTAGGCGAGATTTCTACTTACTTAATTTTTAAAAATTGAATCTGTTAACTCGCTACATTTTTATCCACTATTCTTAAGTTCTATGGAAAAACATGTAATGAGAGTGTGTGCTTAACTTATTTTATACTAATTAGTTTAGCATATAGTTAAAAAGAAAATTAAATCCTTTCTTCAAGAGTTTTCATTTATTATAGGACTAACTGGCAACTTGGGTAGTTAAAAAGGATTAATTAAATTTAAATCCTTTTAGCTTCAAAATTTCTATTTAAATAACTTTCCTTAATTACATTCAATTGACGGTGATAGCATTAACAATTAATTAATCAATTAATTATCTTCTTCTAACAACTTAGCTTAATAATTTCTTATACAACTTATGCTGAGCTCATATTTGTACAAAAGGTCAATTTCAATATGAAGAGTATCGTTGGCCTCAAAAGCTCATATCTATTTACCATTCATCTCACAATAGGGTCCATATACATTAAAGGTGTTCTTACAATATTTTGAACACTAAGTCGAGACAAACTTTGGCCCCAAAGGAGTCTATAAACGTGAACAGGGTGTTGGGCCTATAATTTAACATTCTAATATTGTAGGTTTTCATGAATCTTGTTCAAGAAAAACCATTTAAAAATATCCATAGTTATTTGAGAAAAAATTGTATTTCATATACAATTTCGTGTCAAAAATCATATCTTAAAACAAAGTTCGAGTTTGACAAAACTTTGAACTGTAATCTCATACAATTGTTTTGAGTGCTGCAATTCCTCTTTTAGTCATTAATTGTCATTCTACTACTAAATAAATGTTTTGTTTTAAAACTATTATTGAAAAGTACTTTTCATTAGTTTTAAAGGCACCACATTGTCCAAATCGGTTTTCTTAAAAATTTCATTAACAACAGTTTTGAGTTTTAATGAGGAATAGAACTTTTCAGCTTTTCAAAATTCCATTTTCTTTTTAACATATCCGTTTTTTGCAATTTTTGCAAATTTTACCTAATTCATAGATTCCTATAAAAAGTTGACTATGTTTTATAAATTTGTTTTAAGTCTATCATAGAGGCAGAATTGTCAAAAATTTTCTTCATGAAAGTTCTTCATTTTGTTGACAGTGTTTTGAACAATAAACTGTACAGTTTTTCTTAAATTGTTTGAAACAATGTCTTCGAAGTAGAATTTTAAAAAAATTTCTTCATAACGGTTCTTCATTTCATCGAGACCTATAAATTTTGTGTTTCATAGAATTATGGTTTAAACTCAAAGCGGCCTACTTTCTTTAGAAACACTGGCTGCCCACTATTTATATAGTTTTTTGGCATTTTTTAAAACTGCTCTAAAACTCTGTCTTCTTAAGTCAGAACCATGAAAATCCTTGGTCATGGAGATTCAGACAGAATGGTGAAATCCAAAAGTTTTGTGTTCAAGAAAATTCTAAAATTGACCCGTAAAGTCCTTTTTTACACTCAAAGTGTGTAGGAAATTTTTAAACCTTAAACCACAAACTAAACCCAACTTGTACATCTTTTTAACTTATATAAGCTTAAACATCAACAACTTAAAATTACAATACCATGCTAAATACATAAATAAAAGCTTAATTACATATCATAATCACCAATAACCAAGGACTAAAGTAAACTTAAAATAAAAGATGAAAAGTTTAGATCATATAACCTTGAAGAACAAATTCTAATGTCCTCCTGTTAATCTCCCTTCTCCTTCTCGATTGTTGTTAAATTTTGGTGAATGAGGGGATGAAAAAATTGAGAGAATATGGAGCATGCGGGACTAGTTTTGGCTTAGGAAAATGGAAGAGAATGCATAAGAGAACTTTTGAAATAAAGAGGTCTATTTATAGGAAATCTAGACTAATTGGGTCTTAGTTTCATTACAAGGATTAAGTGAATTTCAAGAACACTTAATTGTGACAAAAATTGATAATTGATAACCTAAGATTAGAGCCACTTCATTAAGGAAATGAGAGAAAGTGTTTTTTTTTTTCTCATTAAAAACAAGTGTAGTCTTACTTTACAAAACATGGTGGAGGCTTACCTTACAAGTGTAGAACCATGTTTCATGGAAACTTATATGATACTGGGTATCTTTGTGTCTCCATATAGTTAAAGTTTGTAGCCTCTTGAACTACTTAGGCCTCGGTCTAAAACTAATCTCCGAATGAATCAATACTAGTGTCATTGTTTAATTGCATAATAAAATTAGATTGTTATCAAACTTAAATCTATTCATAGATTGAATGGAACCTAGGCTTGACTTTTTCTACACTTTTCTTGGATATGACAGTTTTTTTGATAAGGTTAATTTTCAAACTCGGATAGCACTTTTACCAAAAGTTCTACTTGTGTAACACCGACTTTAGCTAATAGGCAATTAAGGACTTTTGTGTGAAAGTGTTTCTTTAAACACTGTTAGCACCATACTGCACTTGAAATTATCATATATTGAATTTTTAAGTTAATTTATAATTTGAATTTTTTTCTCCATATTAAATCGTGGCGTAAAATCTTAAGTTGAATTATTTTGTATGGAGGAGCTATAAAATCTAGCTTTAATATCTAATATATAATTTTGGAATTTATTTTGTAATTTCACAAATTCTTCAATCATAAAACATAACATGGAATTTTTCCAATAAAATTCCTAACTTAAGTGTTTTAATTTTTATCATTTAATTCTAGTTTTTTTAGCCTTTACTAACATTGTCCAAGTTCATTGCATTTGTGACCTTAATTCCTTGATGTTCACTAACATAAAACCCTTCGTATAGAATGAGAGCAATATAATATTGTTTAACTGTGTTAGAGTGTCTATTTGTACACTATAATATAATACCATACTTGAAATTCTTATATGCGGAAGCTCAAGTCCCTTACTAATAAAACTTCTTTCCACTTAATTAAAGATAGAAGGTTTCCAATCTTTAACGGAATTCCCTAAGATGTAAACAATCGAGTGTTTAATTATAGGATAAAACTCTTCTTGAACCAAAAGGATGTATTGACTTGTCTTAAGTCAACCATTTTCTTAAACTTTTGCATTTTTAAATAATTGTTCATTTTATTATCTACTATAACGGTCCACCGTTAAGCCTTCTAACTAAAGGCCCACGGTTATTCCTAAACTTGTTCAATATGCCCAGGATGACTAAGCTGGTCATACTATTATGATCTTTGTAACCATTTTGAAAACTTGCACTTAGATGCTCTAAACTTATACTTTCTCATAAACTTGATAGCGTAGTTATATAAAAATCCTTAATTAATTGTATTTATTAATTATTGGATTTTTCTAAACACTACAAACTATAATAAGTGCAAAAGTAACATGTTTTTTCTCTAAGTTTGTAAGAATTATAGATCTATCCTTATGGAGAAATGTTATCCAAATCTTCTCTTGAATGCCTCTTGAACTGTACAAAAGACATACAACAGTTGGTTTCAAGCCAACATGAAGGCCCTAGATAAGAATTCCAAATGAAAGTATTTCCACTACAGTCAAGAAGGACATTAGAAGAGAGACTATGAAAGGTATCTCGAGAAACTAAAAAAAGAAGGAACATAATTGTAATTTACTCATTCTAGAAGCATGTTTAGTTGTGTAATATCCAAGAAGTTCATTAGTTTAAATCTAGAATTTGACCAAGATTTAAACGATGACTTTCCTTAGAAAGTTTCACATTTATTATTATGGAACTTTGAGATCAAAATGTGCAATCTGTGAGCTAAAAGCTATGCTTAAACATTTGTTAAGCGCTTTGAAAGCAATATTAATATCATAAGGATTATTGTTCAATCTAAATTTTATGACAAAGATTGATGGAGTAAGTACGGATCTATAAGATTAATAACATGCCAAAGTCTATGCATTAAATCTCATTAACAGTATACCAGTCAGATGTTACATCTTTGAGTGCCTAACATTGGAATACAGTGTTCTAAGACACTAAAAAAAGTAAGTTAGTAAGCTTAACTGTTGCAAGATATGCTGCAACATATTTTAAAACAATTATGCAGTATGAGAATTATGTTGTATGAGGATTATACAGTGTAGGAACTAAGCAGTGTGGGAATTATATAGTATGAAAATTATACAAAATGTAAAATTGTGGAAATTATGGAATTTTGTGAAAGGTTGTGGAAGCATATGGATTCTCTTATGGGTATTTTAGCATATATTTTATTTGCAATTTTGCCTCTAGTCTTGGTTTATAAATACTCAAGGGCCAAATTGGAATAAAACTTTGGTTTTTTTTTCTCCATCATTTCTCCCATGAAATTCACTCCCCTTTAGCCATTTCCTTCTTAAAGTTTTTGATGGTTCAAGCCTGTAAATCAATTTTAGAAACAAAATCAAGGATTTTGGAGAAGGTTTATGAAGGTTTTAATATAAAACTTAAACTTTATCTGGTAAATTCAAAGTTTGGTTTAATGTTGTAAAAGGATTTTTATAGTGATGTGTTGATATTGTTATCAGGAGAGTTAAGGAGTTTTTAAGTTCCAAGAGAAGAGAGTTCCGCTTTGGAATTCTATGTGTAAACTCTAGCACTCAACTTGAGAAAGTTTATGATTTTATTTAGTTATGTGTAGATCATATATTATGGATTATAGCATATAAAAGAAAATATATGGCAAGATTAGTTTATATGTTATGTGTTTGATGATATACCTAAAAGGCTAAAATTAGATTTTTGCATGAAAAGAACAAATTTGTTACAACCTTGTTGCAACAAAAACTTGAACAGTTTTCAAGTGTTAGTTGTGGACTATGTCATGTTAAGGATATTATATCACATAATGGTTTTATGCGTTAAGTATTTGATGACATATATAAGATACCAAAATTGGATCATAAACAAGAAAAAGTAAGCTTGGTAATTTTAATTGTTGTAAAAAGTATTGCAACATAATTTTAGAACAAGTTTGTTGCACTGTCTGTTACAACAGAACTTTAAATAGTTTTTAAAGATTTGGGCTCTTAAAGTACTTAGAGACTAGACCAATTTTGGGCTTAATATAAGATTTATTCTAACCATCGAGTTAAACAACTTTCGTAAAAAATGGATTGAACTGAAAAGCATGATTTATAAATCTACCCATTTTGAAAAGTGGCCAAACTCCTTCAAAATCTTTGATTTTGGAAAAAGTTCAAATATAAAAGTTGTAAATCTTGTAGAAACTATTAAGTGTCATAAAATAAGATTTTAGTCAATTCCGCCTGTATTTTGAGTTATGAATTTTTAGAAATTTAGTCACAAAATTACAAAATGATTTAAATAAACCATAAACTTACCGATTTAGCTCAAAGTTATTAAGCAAGAAATAATCTATGTAATAATTTTAAAGCTAAGTAGTGTGACTTAAAATTTGACTCGAGTGTATTTAAGTCAAGCAATGTAGAGATATACTGACAATACAGACTCGAGTTGATAGCCAGGTGTCGTTTGAACAAGACACAAAATCAACAAATAGAAGGATAGGATTATGTTGGAATGCTAGAGCAGAATTCAAGTAAGTTCTAAATCTTACCTATGGCATAAGAAAATGATTTTCAAAAGTTTGATAATTGTTTGAGAAAATGCGTGCATTTGATACGCCTTTCGAGTTATGTTCAACATTTGTTATGTTAAATCAAATGTTTATCAAGTTATGTTTAATGTCAAGTCATGACATATGACATGCTCATTAAGATTATATCATAGGTAATTAAGACCTATAAGAAAAGATGAGAGAGGTGTCAACCAACCTGCTAAGTTAAGGGGAGGATTTATGTTAAGACTTAAGGGATGGATCAAAAAACTCCATACCTAAAGGGAGGATCCCGACCTAAGGGAAGGAAAAGAAGTCTCCCAGCCTAAGAAAAGCATCATGTTAAGTTAATTTACGATCTTAATATTGATGATCATGTGCACTTGGTACGTACACTTGGGCTCATAGTTCAAGATAAGTAAGATAAGATGATAATAAGATGTTCACAAACGAGCATATAAGTGGAATCATATATTGTGTTACTACTTGTATTCCTTTATGAGAAAGAATTTATGAGAAATGTATTATGAAAAATGTTTTATGTGAAAGGTTTTATGAGATTTATTTTGTGAGATATGTTTGGACTTGTTGAGCGAAAGCTCATTCAGTACCTTCATGTTGTAGGAAATCCTCCCACAAAGTCAGAGTAATTAATGATGGGCTTGGCACAATGGAGGGACAAATGCGAAAGTCGGGCTATGGATATCACTACAGTTAGTTTCTACTGTTTTGAATGACTTTTTAATTATTAAAGAAAAAAATGGACTAGTAGTACACTAGTACCATTTTAGAAAGACTAGTGTAAGTATATATTTTAATATATTTTTGGTGTTTGTTTTAAATAACAACAGTATGTTTAAAAAGAAATTCCATCCATATTTGCAATTAGAGCTCTTGCAACTTCAGGAGTTTTATCAACTAGTGTTCCTCCACTTGTGGCATCGATCATGCTTCTATCCATCAATGAGAGTCCTTCTTAAAAATATTGGATAAGAAGTTGCTCACTGATTTGATGATCAGGGCAGCTTGTGCATAATGTCTTGAATCGCTCCTAATATTCGCATAGTGACTCTTCATTATAGTGTCGATGCCACATATCTCCTTCCTTATGGTTGTGGCTTTGGATGCGGAGAAGTATTTTTCCAGGAAGAGCTTATTCATCTGATTCCAAGTGGTGATGGTACTGGAAGGTAGGTAGTATAACAAGGTGTTTGATGTGGAGGTGACGGTGGAAATGGAGATGGTGGATGTGATTGTGTGATTTTGGATATTTCTAAGAAATGTTTGATTCTTAGAAGTTTATCCTCAATGTTTTTGTTTGACATTCAAACTTGCAAAATCCTGAAAAATAAGAAAAACAAACAAAAACAAAAACAAGTAAAACTACAATAAAAGAGAAAAATAATAACAATTTAATTAAAATTTCAATCCCCAGCAACACGATGCCAAAATTTTGATAGCTTTCTAATAGAGCTAGCAAAAATTAAAATGTTGCTAATTGTAAAATGGTCGTTATTGAGTAAAATGATAAGC
>CAMOHE010054302.1:0-22440 GCA_946598075.1 Artocarpus hirsutus | reverse complement strand
GAAGGGTCTGTGTTTGTTTTTGTAAAGTGTGTTTCTGAAATGTACTGTTTGAAAGGCGAGGGTTGGGGGGCTTTTAAGTAAGCTACCACGACGGTTTTTGGAGAAAACCGTCGTGGAAGATATAAGCTACTACGACGGTTTTTGGAAAAAACCGTCGTGGTAGCCCTAATCTTCCACGACGGTTTTCACCAAAAACCGTCGTGGTAGATCAAATTCTGCCTTCCCATTATTTATGGCCTTGAAGAGCTACCACGACGGTTTTTTAAAAAACCGTCGTGAAAGATTAGGGCTACCACGACGGTTTTCTTCAAAAACCGTCATGGTGGATATAAGTTACCACGACGGTTTTCTCCAAAAAACAGTCGTGGTAGCCCTAATCTTGCACGACGGTTTTTTAGAAAACCATCGTGGTATCTTCACACCTTCCCACGACGGTCTTTGTTTTCACGGGCGTAACTTGCAGCGCATTTTTGCCCTTTACACGACGGTTTTTGTGAAACGGTCGTGAAATAAATATCGTGTAATCAATATTTTCTTGTAGTGGTGACTCTTCATTATAGTGTCGATGCCACATATCTCCTTCCTTATGGTTGTGGCTTTGGATGCGGAGAAGTATTTTTCCAGGAAAAGCTTGTTCATCTGATTGCAAGTGGTGATGGTGCTGGAAGGTAAGTAATATAGCAAGGTGTTTGATGTGGAGGTGACAGTGGAAATGGAGATGGTGGATGTGATTGTGTGAGTTTGGATATTTCTAAGAAATGTTTGATTCTTAGAAATTTATCCTCAATGTTTTTGTTTGACATTCAAACTTGCAAAATCCTAAAAAATAAGAAAAACAAACAAAAACAAAAACAAGTAAAACTACAATAAAAGAGAAAAATAATAACAATTTAATTAAAATTTCAATCCCCAGCAACATGATGCCAAAATTTTGATAGCTTTCTAATAGAGCTAGCAAAAATTAAAATGTTGCTAATTGTAAAATGGTCGTTATTGAGTAAAATGATAAGCCAGGGTTATTCCTGCAGAAGATTAGATTTAATTAATTTGCTATTATTTTTCATAAATAATTAAGGGGTTTTGATATTCAACTAAATTAATTTAAAATTCAAATAACAATTACAAATAAATAAAAATGTAGTAAAATTCAAGGGTTTGTAAACAATAGTGGTAAAATGGGTTAAAGATTCCTTCTCCATCTTTTGACAATGTTTATGAAATTAATCTCAAACTTATTCCTGAATTTTCAGTTGAAACTAACAACCGTAGATAGCGAGAAGCTCTACTACCCTGATCCTTCCTTATAGTTTAGATTTAATAAGACAAGCGCTTTATTAAATCCCTTTCCATCAAAAAACCTTGGAGGAAGCTCGCTAAGTTCAATCTAATAGAAGCATTATACTAAGAAAGATAGGTTGATCTATGCAACAAACATGCAGAAGCTAGGCTCATTCAACCTATGTTATGTTTCATATCACAATTACACAAAAGCTTCACCGCAACTATGCGTCATAATTTGCTACTTATGGTTAAAAATTCAAGGCAATTATAGATCAAGATTTATGACCTAGCAATAGCAAATTTTCAACTTTTACTTAGTTGCACACCAAAATAACACCATAAAAATTAGCCATGAATTGTAAATTTAGTGAAACATAAGCAAATTCAACAAGAAATTAGAAGAATAATTCGTAAAATCAACTACAAAAACATGTCTAAGACTTATAATTCACCTTTAACGACAAATAACTTAGCTAGACATAATTAAAATTAACAACAAAAATACATAATCCAAGGACATTACACATCAGGCAGATGGACTAGAAAGAGAGGTTGTGAAGATCTTTAAGAACTCCTTAAGCAGCAAGCCTTTGGATCTCCTCCTTTTTCTCTTTCTTTTCTCTCTCTTTATTTTTTTTTGTAGAGTTTGATCTAAGTTTTTGAGGCCAAAAATGTCCCATTGTTTCTCTCTTGAAGAGTATATATAGCCCTTCAATTTTGAAGCTTGTTTAGCTCAAATTTGAGTAAAAACTGAGGCATGCATGGGACGGGGAAAAATGACATGGCTATGTGCAAAAAGTGGATATAAGACAACTAAGAGTGTGCGGCCTCAAGCTAAGGCCAAATGCAGGCGCAGCCGTGCAAATCCTAGGCTATAGGTTTTCTCGCGAGGATGAGAACGCCGCAAGGTGTCACAGTTCTGTCTTTCTTCATAGGGGCATGGAATTTTTGGCACTATGGTGCCATTTTTAGCAGCTCCAAAAGCCTTGATCTTCTCTGGACTTCAATTCCTTGATTCCAAAATGACTCCAAATTAGCGTTTTTGATCCCAAACTCTTATTTATATTCAAAACACCTACAAAACATAAAATCACAATAAAAACACAATAGAAACAAAGACTAACAAATAAAATCCAAGGAAAATAATGGAAAAAATAATGTGAAATTACACGCTATTATCTAGGCCAGATATATATTTTTTAGTTCTAGTGGCATGAGCAGAGCACGAAGCTTCGATTGGTTAGGCTGGTATATCACAAAACACGCTTGGAACCATCAAATTATGGGTCGGATTGGAACATGACATGATTGACATCTTCTCTATGGCAAGGAGTAGGTTTGGAGACATTTTAAGCAATGCCTCTAAGGCTATCACATCTCAAACTCTGATATAATATCTTAGCGTGATTAGGTTTAATGCATGTGTTGTTGCAAAAAAGTTAATATGATTTATAGAATCCATTATGTATTATTTATTAACTAGCTTAATAACACATTCAGGTTCATTTGCCTAAAACCTTTCTATCTAGAGGCATGGGAAAATTTTCGGGTAGGTTGTGGGTTCGACCTCACTTATAATTTTTATTTCTTATGTATAACATATGTTATAACATGTGCTAATTAGGTCTTTTAGAATTAATTGGATTTTATTTTACTAGAAATTGGAGAATTAGGTCTAGTATTTCTTTTTTTCATTTTATTTGATGCTGTATGAGAGTTTTGGGTGAGAGTTTCTGGAAAACCACCTTGATGGAGTTCGTATTGAAATATACCACTTATGTATTGAAGTTTGTACGCTACCACTTCAAGAGAATAGAAGTAAATCACAAGGTTTCCTCTATTTCTCTTTCTTTGTTTCTCTCTTTTATCTCCTGCGTTCTCTTTTTATTTGCTAGCGCTGGATCTCCTTCTCCCTTCTCATGCGTCGTAACTTGCTAGTCTTTCTTCGTTCTCCAAGTAATGTCGTTGTCTTGTCCTTCTCTCTACTTGCGTGCCGCCACTAATCATTTTCCCTTCCCACTAGCCACCCTCATCCAATCCTCCTCCATTCTTGTGTGTCGATGTTGTCTACTCTGTTTTCCCTTTCCCTAGCCTCCTTTAAGGATCTCCAATATAATGTTATATTGATGTGTTAATGCCATTATCATTAAGTGTAAAAAATATTATTCAATGTAATACCATTTTTTATGTTAAATTTGTCATATTTAGCATTGGAAACTTTGGCATTTGACTCCTATTGATTAATACATTAACTTTTTCTTTCAATGCTTATAATACTATCAATTTCAAAGAATTTTAATATTAGAGGTTAGCTTTTATGATTTTCAAGACTTAATAATTATAACAAAAGGTAGATATAATATTAGAATAGCATTACACATTGGAGCACAAAATTATTTAGCACATCAAATATGTTATTTTACACTTTTTAGTGGCAAATATAACATTGGTATTAGCATTTGTATTGGAGATGGTCTTAGAGTATTAATACTTATAAAACAATTCATATAATGCTTGTTGATGACATTATGGGAAGTAAAGTTTACCTAATTTATACTTAATTTTGCGAAGGACATGGTATAAAAGTTTGGTTTACCATTAGTAGATAAAGTTGGTTTACCATTAGTAGATAAAGTTTGACACTTTATTTAATAATATTGTGATGTTGTTTGTTGGTTTGTGAAAAATATATTTGCAATAAAAACTCAAAGAATTTCACTAAATATTGTGATGTTGTCTGTTGGTTTGTGAAAAATATATTTGTGATAAAAACTCAAAGAATGCACAATAATTTATTATTAAAACTTTTTAGTATTCTTTGGGAGCCATCTCATGTTGTTGTATAAAATAATTATGGTAATTTTTAATGCTGAATTAGACAAATAATTTCTGGATGAACAAAGCATTCAAAAACCATAGATTTTTTCTCACTATATATTGTCATGCGTGGACAATTCTCAGTTCTTTCAATCACTTGGCTATAGTTTTCTTAGCTCTAAAGGGGATAGCACAGAAAACCTGAATGAAGGCCAAAAACATCCAAATCAAAATCACCCACTCCCTTATAGTGGGTCGTCATGTGGGATGTCCCTAGTGATAATTGTCACATGTTACCATTTAATTGATTGTACAATTTTCCTTCAATCACATTGCATCTTTGTGTAACCAAGATCTAATTTGAATTCAAAATTAATTTATATTTGTCCTAACTATTAAGATAAACATTTTTCCATAATGATCACAAATGTTTATTTTATGCTATAAAACTAAATAATTACTGGACGATATTTATCCTAATAATTAAAAGAAATTCTCTTTATGCGATTAATATCTATGTTGTTATATAAAGTATTGGGAGAAAGCAAATAAAAATAACTGGCAGATATTTTTGAAAAAGTTTGCAAAAAGCAAGTAAATTCAGATTTGTCTAGTAAATCTTGAATTTATATCATGATCAATCTGATAAATCTCAAATTTACTAAGTAAATTTTAGTTTTGTGTTTGGTAATCGAATTTACTCCATGACTACATTTGTTTTACCCCATGATCAAATTTAGTAACTGGATATATTCTATGACCAATTTTGGTAACCAATTTTACTTCATAATCAAATTTACTTTCATAAAAGCCTAAATTACATACATTCGTATTACCATTTATTGTTTACATAAGTTTTACAAGTTGTTTAGTTAATAAATTTATTTTTATCCTTACAGATCTTTGTTTTAGAATTCAAAAATATTATTTATTAACAATTATAAAGATCCAAACCAAGATATTAGCTACAATTTTCCTAGAATATATATAGGATAAATATATCCACGTTGCGTGGAAACTCATGCCTAAGTGCCATAGATATCATCAGCTAGACGAGGTGTGGAGCCACTCATGAACAAGGATGAGCACCTACCCCTTCAAACTTTTTTCCTTAATTTTATATATAAAATTTTATAAAACTGTGTTTTGTCTTGTAAAATTGTATTTCACCCTCCTAAAATCCTACATCTCTTTATTAGACTTACCTCATTAGTTCAATCATATCCCAGCCTCCTTCATTAATCCTTTTATAGAAGTATCCGTGAGGAGTGTTAATCCCTAATTAATTGAATGAAAATAGATGAAAAGTAAACATTAAAAATAGAACTAAAAAGAAAAGACAACGAAAAGTCTTAATATTTGGGTGAGGAAAGAACAAAGCAAAGTATAAATTATGTACCTGAACGTTGGTCTCGAATCTGAAATTTGCGCTATGTATTCCTTTTAAGTCCTCGTCATCTTAGGGTTCTACTTATAGTTTATCTCTTTTTATTTTTGCCATATGCCTTACCCGTTTTATATAGTTTTATAATCTCTTTCTAACGAAAAATTGGAATTCGGTTAGAATTAAAATTTAGGTCTACAATTGGGTATGTATCTAGAATGCAACACTATAAGGTTATGTACTCTTAGGGTCTATTTGGCTCGTTGATTCGAAATATAATAGGTTTTAAATTTTTGTGATTTGGAAAATATGGTTTAATTTTGGTCCAAACCACTTAAAAATGAGTAGGGGTTAAACTTAAATTTTTTTTCTTTTTTTTTTTTGAAACATCAAATTAATGGCTTCAATCAAGCCTAAAACAATTTGCCAAAAACTGTTTGAACCATGAACGAATGAGCCAAAAGGGATCCTAGATTAATGCTGCTTCTCCCTTTGAATATTTATAATTTTTGTCAATGAAAATGAGGTGAATAAAAAATTTTAGAAATTACAAATATATATATATATATATATATTTGTAAGTTACTATATATATAAATTACGATCGATCAAGATGTCTTACCGTTCTCGGAGACGATAGGTTCTGCTTGGTGGCTTTCTTGAAGAGCAAGTCAAATTTTTTCTTGAGACTGAAGGGAAGCATAGAGGGCCGTTGAAATCCCTATTTATAGAATGGCTTGCTCAACAAGATATTTATTTAACGTACGGCTGAGATTTTTTTCTTCTTTTTTCAGGAGCGTGCAAGTGAAATTAGATATAATTGAGTTTTTTTGAGGGGAGAAATAGCCAAATAGTATATTTGGGCTAAACTTTTATAAATAATGTCATAGGTTTTTAAAATGTTTAATAAATACTATATCATAAGAAATTAGAATTACTCTTATGAGAGATTGAGAACATAAACCTGAAATCATGTTTACCTCTTTCTCCCTCCATCTCTACCCCTCCTCCTTAGCTAGCAACACCAATGGCCAAAAAATACAATGTATTTTCAAATAGTAAAAAATTTTACTGGCGATGTAGCTGATGGCCAAAAAATATTATATTAACATGTAATTACTGTATTTTCGTGTAAATACAAAAATTTACTAACAATCCTACTGAACCTAGAAAATATTATATTAACATATAATTATTGTATTTCCATGCAAAAACAAAAGGAGAAAGTTTCATAAATGCCATCTTCGAAAACTTGCTTTTTATAAAAGCAACAAATATTTAAGTATGACATAACTTAAACAAATAATATGAGTAGTAGTATGGCATAACTTTTTCGAGTGTGACATGAATGAAAAAAACTAAGTTTAAAAGTATGCCATACCATGTAATTTTCTCATTCATCAATTTACTAGAAACATTGTAAGACATCATCGACACCAGCGACGTTGGCAGTGACAAAAAAAAATACTATATTTCACTTAAAATACTTTTTCATTACTATTGATTTCACTGGTGACAAGAAAATACAATATGTAAGTACCTTATTTCCATATAAATACAAAAAAAAAAAAGTTATTGACAAAATCGCTAGACATTGCTAGCATCGATGACATTGTAGATTACTAGAAAATACTATATTTATATGTAAATACAAAAATTTGTCATGTACATCGCCTATGGCCGGAAAATATAGTATTTTACATGAAAATACCATATTCCATATAAATACAAAACATTACCAGCTATTTGGCCAAATAGAAAACTTTACTGATGACCTCACCAATTGTGACACCCGTTATTTTTCTAAGGGGTATTATTATAATTAAATTAATTATTAGTTTGCCAAATAAAATTTTGTGAAATTTTGTTTCATCTAAAATTTATCTTATATTATCATTTCTACCTATTTCAATTTTTCTAAAATTTTTCTACACCTATTTTTCAAAATTACCAAAAATGCCCTCGGAACTTTTATTTAATTACAAAAACGTCATTGGCATTTTGTGCACCAAAGTCTCCGATGGAGACTTGATTCCTCAATCCCTCTTAGCCCCTTCTTCTTTTTCTTCTTTTCTTCTTTCTTTTTTCCTTCTCTTGACTCCCACATTATCATCCTCTCTTTTTCTTTCTTTTCTTTCTTTTCTTCTTCTTCCTTCCTCACCTACTCCACGTTTCCCTACTCTCAATTTCCTTCTTCTTTCTTCTCTTCCTTCTTTCTTTTCTTCTTCTTTCCTCCATGACAGCCCAAAACATAGAAAACCCAAGATAAACCAAACATCACACCAAGATATATTTTCCACCCAAAATTCACAAAAACAACCTCCTAACAACTCATAAAGCTTGAAATTAAGGGGATTTTAGTGATCAAAACAACATACTTGGCTTGGATTTGAGGTAAACTTTTCAAAATTTAAAACTTAGATTTGGATTACGTTTTGAGTATGGAAATCTATGGAAATGAGTTTATATAGTATATAGATGATTATATGTTGTTTATACATTGTTTTTATGCATAGAAAACTGTTAGAAAACTAGGATTTTGAAGAAAAGCTTAAAATTTGAAATGTGGGTTCTCTAGGAGAATGTGTTCTAGGTGAAAAATAACGTGTCGTTTTCCCAGAGTTTATGATTTAATAATGCTCATCTGCATCCATTGTGCAATAAAGTATCATATCACTCAACTCAAGAAATGATAAGAAATATAAGGCTTAAGTTGTTGATTTCAAAGTTGGGCATAGTTGTACCAAATTATTCATAATTGATTCAAACCTATATAGTGATTATGCTGGAATTTATAAAGTACTTAAGTCTCAATAAATTTTCTTGGAGGTTCTATTTACTTGAGGAACATGACATAAGGTAGGAATCCATGACATTGAACTTTGAGTGAGATAAACATTAATCATTTGGTCCGTTGAGATTTTGTAAAGTCAAAGAATGTATAAATTTTAAGGTTAGAATATTTCTATTACGTACATTGTATTTAAGTGATGTCAATGGTATTTATGAATAGATGTAATGTGAAAAAGACCAATAGAAGTTTCCTTAAGTAAATTAGAATACTTAAGGCACCTATGATGATTTTGGAACTTTATGATGAAAGGTTTAACTTTTAGATGTTTAGATGTGAATCTCTTGGTTACTTGAGGTTTTGTTATATGAGGAGATTAAAGATTGTATAAGTGGGATTGTGAGAATTATAGATGTCCTTAAGTAGTAATATCAATGGTCTTTGCTCATTGATATGGTTTATGTAGAAGACAGAAAGTATATTGATTTCAAGGTTAGTTATATTCAAAACCCTTAGTAGTGTTAATGGTGAATATATATTGACAGATGTTGAGTACTAAAGATAAGATAGGAGTGCATGCATTGTTCAATAAGGTTTCGATTAAAGTAAATTATTTGACTCACAAGAGGATTTTGTTGTTATGGAATGATTTGGATAACATTCAAGAGGACCCCTTATTGTTATCAAATCGGGATTGTTCTCTATTTCAGTTAATTTTATTTTAAGTGGGCTCCAAATTAGGCTTAAGACTTGTACAATTTAGACTTCCAATTTCATGTTAATTGTTTAACTCATTCTAAATGTGTTAATGCCCGAAACAACCCAACCTATTTTAGCTTAGAACATTGGGCCTAGTCCAAATTCTAAATCAGTTTGATCCAAAAAAAGAAAAACACACTGTCTCTCGCACATGGTCTCTATACTTGTCGCCTACAATGATTCAATCATTGTCTACATATACATTTACTCTGCATAGGAGCTAATTTCTCCAAGCTTACACTCTCTCTAAACTTGTCATTCTCTCTCTAAATCATATATCCTCTTCCTTTTCTCTAGATTTTCTTCTTTCTCTCTCTAAAAAAAGAAGGATTTCTAAGATTCTGTAACTTACTGTCTTGATTTTTCTTTTCTATTTACTCTTCTTTCATTTCATCATGGACCCAAAGTACGAACACCTGAGAAATTATTTTCCATCACTTTCCCAGAAGTTCTCAAGAAGAAATACAAGACTAAGATCACTCAGTTGTGGATTCTTATGCGTTTTGAAATCCCTAGTAATGTGAGGATGTTGATAAAGGAAAAATCCTTCTGAGTGACTTTAGTCAAGATGTCAGTGTACCAGGTATAAGTACTAGTCATAGTGTGATGAAGAGATAAGCTTGTGCCATCGCTGTCACTTGTAACAAATGTGATTAACAAAAGTGTAACAGTAAATGTACTTCACCTGGATTTGTGTCTAGAAATAGATAGAATAAAATAAAGTTCTACAGGGATTGACTTTCTAAGGAGAACCTGGATGACCTTCATGCTTCTCTTCAAAATCATCCTAGTGGATATGTTCAAGGTGCCATCTCTAAACTCTGGCCTAAATTTCATGCAAAAAGACAACATCTTAGGAATATAGTATTTCAAGATCCTGTTTGTAAATCATAAGAAAACTAGATGGAGAATAAGTCATCGCTCTATAAAGGTTGTTAAATGTTTGTTTGTTTGAAATCATTTCAATTAGTGTTCAATAATCTGTATCCTTCTTTTCAATTAAAACAACACTATTTTGTACCCAGAATATTTGTTTTTCTATCTAGAAAATTGAGGTTATTAGATTGATGCAGTAAGTGTTAGTGTCTCATTTAATTTATGGTTGTCTTTTAAAAGAAATATTTATATATATAATAAAATATAATATCTTGTCAGACACATGTACATTACATGTTGTACTATAGCATGCTTGAATTTTTGAAACTTATCCAAATATTTCAAGAATTGTGTCTCAAATTTCAAAAGTTCTACAATAGTTTGTCATTTATATTAATTTTCTAGATTCGGTGTACATTTGTCAAAAGGTCTACAATTGTGTAGAGTCTCTTCTGTCAAACTATTCTCAATTGTTAAAAATTATATAGTTCGAGTCTAAATTTTTCAAAAAGTATATCAAGCTTTCCATAACTTTCAATAGCTTTTTCTTACTTTCTTCCTTACACAATATTTTGTTTAGATCTTTGCATTACCGATACGTTACCTACTCGTTTTCCTTCTTAGTTCTTTTGCATATACATTATCTTTAAAATCTCGTATAGAACTCCAAGTTTGAATGGAGCAGACATAAAGCAACCATCATACAAACCAAATATGTCTACCTCCTGATCAACTAGGAAAATGAAGAATGTCTGTGTCTTTTGTGGTTCTAGCCTTAAAAAGATAAAGCTTACCTATAAGCCGCAAGACACTTAGGGCAAGTTTTAGCATATAGAAAGATTAATCTTACCTATGGGGGTGGTAGTTTAGGATTGATGAGAAATGTGGCAACAGCAACTAAGTCTAGTGGTCCCAAAGTCCTGGGAATTACTCCACGTCTCCTAGCTGAGGGGAACCTTTGTGGAAAAACAATAGGTAGGGAGAAAAGAGTTTTAGACACCCCTGAATGTCTTAAAACTATGATTGATAATTTTGATGCTTTTGTCGCATTGCCTGGTAGTATAGGTATCCTTGAGAAAATATTCATAGTTGCTAGTAGGAATTTATTTGGCATTCACTCCAAACCCTTGAGACTGTTAAATGTAAGTGGTTTTTATGATGGTCTTTTGAAATTTTTAGATTATGCTATGCAACAAAATTTCATCGTAGAGTCAGGGAGACAAAATCTTTGTTACTGCTTTAACAACCGAGGAATTGCTAGATAAAATGTAAACCATCTATCCAAAGTTTGACACAGCAACATCCAAGTTTGAATGGGAAAAAAGAAAGCCGAAAGCGGCTATTTGATTTGAATCTCCACCTGTAATCTTTTAGTTTTACCTGTGGCATGTATGTCTATATTTCATATGTCATGAGTAACCATTTTCCCTACACTCTGTATTTCTTATAGCATGTTGTTGTTAAAACTTTTAGATTCATTGATCCTAATGTTGGGATGGTTGGTGATACAGAGTAATTAGCACTCTTGAAACGCATCCCATTTAAGGTACAATCTTTTGTTTATCGATGTTTTTGCATTCTCTAAGCATGCATGATATGGATAGCTGGTTATACAAAGTGCTTCGTACTCTCAAAACGTATCCACGTTATGTTTGTCATGTATGATATTCTGTTAATGTCTTGTGAAAGAACCAAAGTTAATTATGGAAGTGGTCTGTATAAAAATATAAGCATATTATTTGGGTTGAATATTTATGTCAAGAGAGTAGCCATTTATAGGAGCATCTATTGAGTTTGTTTACAACTATGGGATTCCTTCTAATCTCTCTATGTATGATTTTAATGTACGATTTAAATAGAAGCACTTGTCTTATATACATTTTGTGATTATATTTTAATTTATTATTAGCTGGAATATTGAACCAACCATCCGTGACTTTTTCTTACTTAGAAAGAAAAAGAACCCAAAGATAAAGTACACAAAAATTTCTTTAGTAATCTCCTTAATTTAATTGTAAACCATAGTCCAGAGATAGTGAAGGACTAGAAGAATGGTACGACTATCATGTGTACCTTTCTGATTAGATTCCTAAACCATAATATGGTGTTGTAAGTTTAGAAGCAATAAGAAATACTCTTGTTGAGGGATTTAGTATTTAGAGTAAGATTGATATTTCAAGTAAATGAATGGAGATATGGTAACCCACATTTGGAGACAAATAACATTGAGGGTGTAGAGTCGAAAGCGAAATCATAGCAGATTTGTGATTTTTATTAATATCATTTGATTTGAAATTTCAAGGACAAAATTTCTTTAAGGAGGGTAGAGCTATGACACCCGTTATTTTTCTAATGGGTATTATTATAATGAAATTAATTATTAGTTTGCCAAACAAAATTTTGAGAAATTTTGTTTCATCTAAAATTTATCTCATATTATCATTTCTACCTATTTTCAATTTTTCTAAAATTTTCCTACACCTATTTTCCAAAATCACCAAAAATGCCATTGGAACTATTATTTAATTACAAAAATACCATTTGGCATTTTGTGCACCAAAGTCTTCGATGGAGACTTGATGCCCCAACCTCTCTTGTCCCCTTCTTCTTTTTCTTCTTTTCTTCTTTCTCTTTTCCTTTTCTTGTCTCCTACATTCTCATCCTCTCTTTTTCTTTCTTTTCTTCTTCTTCCTTCCTCACCTAATCAACTTTTCCCTACTCTCAATTTCCTTCTTCTTCTTTCTTCTCTTCCTTTTTTCTTTTCTTCTTCTTTCCTCCATGATAGCCCAAAACAGAGGAAACCCAACAAAAACCAAAAATCACACCAAGATATTTTCCACCTAAAATTCACAAAAATAACATCTTAGCAACTCATAAAGCTTAAAATTAAGGGGATTTTAGTGATCAAAACAACATATTTGACTTAGATTTGAGGTAACCTTTTTAAAATCTAAAACTTAGATTTGAATTATGTTTTGAGTATGGAAATATATGGAAATGAGTTTATACTGTATATACAAGATTATATATTATATATACATTGTTTTTATGCTTAGAAAACTATTAGGAAGCCAGGATTTTAAACAAAAGCTTAAAATTTAAAATATGGGTTCTCTGGGAGAATGTTTTCCAGGTGAAAAACAACATGTCGTTTTTCACAGAAAAACTATATATTATTTTCCCATAAAACTACCTGTCGTTTTTTATAAAAACTACAAGTAGTTTTTGTTAAAAAAAAATATAACTAGAAACTTGCTCTCCTCAAGACTTGAACCTACAACCTCCTAATACCTTAGGATGCCTTCCGTCATTTCACTAATTCTATTCCTTTGTCAATTCTCTTGCTGTTTGATATATTATAGGTCAGATTGACCCGACCCTAATACAAATTTAGTATTCAAATGTTTTATTATAAAATATTTTAATCTCATATTATTTTTGTTTTAAACTATTTTCAGAACATTTTAATTGGAATATGGGTCAATCTTTGCTGCTATTAAAAAATTAAATTATATGTTTAATTTTATATGCATATTTTGCACGTATTAATCATTATGGCACACGAATAAAAATAGATGGTAAATTGGCATGATTATAGAGCAGGATTTAAGTTAAAATATGATTATTTTATACGTCCTAGGAAAACAACGTAATTGGGGTTTACGTGGTGAACTTGGTTATATGAGTTGGAAGTTATCAGCAGTATATTCACCAAGAGGTAAGGAATCTATTACTATCTTTTGTGATGTTTTATAGAATTAAAATTGGTGTTTTACATTGCAATATATATATATATATATGTTGAACTGTTATTATATGAATATCACTTATGAAACAATAGCATGAACTCATCCTTTAATGTATAGCGAGGAATAAATTGATTTAACAGGTATTGAATAAATTGAAAAGCATGGTTAGGAAATATATTCTATACATAATAGTGGTAGTTAGGAAAGGATGGTAAGATGTAAAGAGGGCTACGGTTACATCCTTGGACATGAATAACCTAAAAGATAAAAGAAGTAAGAGATGATGATGATCTCTTGGGTCAAAAATCCTAGAGCGCATTATATAGGAGTCAACTTAGTGAGAATTTGGGGCTTGATATCCCCTTATCGGACACTCTTAGAATGATTGTAGAGTGACCAAGCGCGTCCATTTGGGTTTCATTGAGTTGAGTAATACGATACTCTATTGCATGGTGGATAAAATGAGCATTATTAAATCATGAACTAACATGTGTATATCTATATATATATATATATATGTATGGAATTTGGTAAGAATAATGCAGGTTTAACGTGGAAATGATAAAAACCTAAGGGTGAGTAATGGTTTTTCCTACTAAGCATGTTGTCGCTCATTCCCCTATATTTTCATCTTTTCAAGGCTCACAAAGTTTAAGGTGGTGACAAAAAAAATAGTTGAGGAAGCTATGTAATGATATTCAGTTGGAATCTCTTTGTTTATTAAGAATGTTCTTCCTAATATTGTAAGCATCATATGTTACTATCTGTAACTGTATTAAGTTATATTAAGGGTTGGGATGATGATGATGACAGTTTTACATTATTAACTTAAAAGGTACTACATTAAACTGTGGTTTATTTGTTAATTATATTTTTATTTTGGTTTTAGAGTTTTCATTTAATTCTTGGGCAAATTTGTTTTGAAGTTTTATGTTTATTTTTCTGACCTTTATTTAATTTATTAAAAACTATTAAACCCCCACGTAGGATTGTTACACCAATAGCCTAAAAATACAATATTTATTGTAAAATACGATATTTCTACATAAATTTGAAAATTAACCAGCGATGTCACTAGACATCAACGGCACTAACATTGTTGTTACAGGCCAAGAAATACAGTATCACCACAAACATCTGATTTAATTGTTACAAACATACCAAAATAATAAACAAGAAATTAAAAGAAATGAAGCCTATCACCATTCTTTGTCAAATTGACACAATTCAATTGATTTTGAAAATTCCTAAAAATCAATAACAACAACAACAATTACAACAACTTTAGAGGGAAAGATTAAAAATCAACACAATCAAAAACCTTGAATCAGTGTTGCCAGAACCAATGGGAGGTCATTGTCATCTTTGGTGGCGATGATTGAACATGGTCTGTTGACAGGTGCCCATTTGCTTCTGATCTGAATCTGACATGGTTGTGGCCATCTTCGACGATGATGAAGGCTTTGGACATGGTCCAATGCATGGGTCTGCTTTTGGTTCTCTTATCTTCATGACATTCGTATCCGCAGCATTAATGAAATCTAGGTTTACAGCCATGGTGGACTAAGTGAAGGACAAGGTTTTGACAACGATGACATCAACTTTGCATCACTTAGATCACCATAAGGCAGCTATGGCAACAACAAAATGAGTAGGCAGAGTTGATCAGATGGAGATGATAGCAACAGTGGCAGAGACTACAACGGTTTCGTCTTTGCAAGGCCTAGGTTTTGACAGCTTCATTTTTGGATAGATCCTCCTTTGTTGTTGGCTATAATCTGCCTTTAGAGACAGAGAAGATGAAGCCGCTGACAAATCTTCCTTTGTTGGTGGTCACAATTTGTCGATCTTCCTTTGCCGGCTCTCAAGGTGGTCTATTGGATGGAGATGGCACTCATTCCATCGATTGAAGGAAGAGATAGGAGAAAGAGTAGAGAGAGAGGTAAGGGGAAAGAGAGTGGGAAATTTTGAAAGTAAATTTAAAATAAAACAAATATGATTGTTAATGGTATTTTTGGGTACTTGTATTTTGACCAAACTACCCTATCCTTTCACATAACTGTTTTTTTGAAAGATACATATAAAATAATCTATTTATCAAAATTTTTAGGATACTTTATTTGAATTTATTTCAAACAAAGGAATTTTGACAAATTAACTTCTTTTCTTTTTGCAAACTTGATAAATTTATTCATTTGAAAAAAGAAAATAAAACTAAAAAAAAAGTTGTAAAGGAGGTTCGACCACTGTTAGAGTTTGAGCATGGCCCTGTGCGGAGATGGGTTTGGCAGATTAGGGGGACTTTGCGTGAGGAAGGTTTGGCGGAGGAAGAGGCTTTGATGAGGATTGTCTAGCAATGACAAAGGGGGCTTTGGGCGAGGATAATTTGGCAGAGGATGGGGGCTTTTGCTATTAGGATTAGTGCCATAAGGAATAAAAACTTTACTTGTATTTATGAAATTTTAATGAAATAAATAATAATGCAATTATTTCTTGTGTCAATAATGGTTCTCGTATTATTTTCCTATTAACGATCGTATATTAAGCAAACATGTGATCTATGACTATTAGAACTGGATTATAGAATTAGGCGTACATGGGGCTTATATGCAGCTAAATGCAATCCCAAGATTAATAGTCTAAATTATATAGTCTTAGTATATGTATAGAGCTAGGCACTTTATGTATGATAGGATTGTAATAGGGATCTACATCCAATTAAGGAGGCAATTTCTCTAGGCCGTCAAAGTGGGTTGACTATGTTGTAGACATATTAGTATGATAAACCTAATGGTGGCCTTATACTAGACTTGACATAAATTACAATTGATTTAATAACTATTTCATTTACTTAAATTAATTCACTTTGACAATCATTTAAGTGCTATCTTAATCTTGAAGTGGACATGACTCCATATTGTAGCTTGTATATTTTGACATGTCAAAAGTAAGCATTCGATAAACAAAGGTTCTATTATTGGAATGTTAGAGATGCAACCTATTTCGATAGGAGCATAATCAACAAATATGGCATCCATAGCTTTTTAACAAAGAATCAATTTTACCTTTTCAAAATCATTATTCTAAAACTTGGAAAAGAAAGTGGAATTTGTCAACTAGATACATATAGTAACCAGATGATTTTTTATTTGTATTTGTTACGAATGAAGTTTTCCAAATAAGTAAAAGAATGGAATATTAAGATAAAATAATCATAAGGTATAAAGGAACTTGCCGTCATATGATTATGGATAACAAATAGAGAGACACATAATTGAAGAGGTCATGCACAAGACTAATTTTGGAGTCTTAATATAGTTATTATCAAGAGGGCAGTTTAGAGTCTATAGTAGAGGGACACCAAAGTTAATAATTAAATGAAGAATTGATCTGAAATTAATTTATCTATTATTATTGAAGTTTTATAATATATGAACACCAGGTACCAATGCTAGCTTCACTACAACAAAAATGTTAGTAAAATACGAAAACTTGAATGACAGATCACCAAAAACCATTGTCTTATATCCATTAAAAAGGTAGCATGGACTTAAAATATGAAACTTTGTCTTAACATATGAAACTGTCATTGTATGTTAACATACCACAACAGTTTATAGAAATTTTCATAAAGTCTCAAGGTTCCACGATAACTTTCGTGGTCTTTTTTTTCTCAAATGGGGATTCGATAGCAGCAAAAAACCATAGTGTAATGTGCAATATTCCACAACGATTTTTTTAAAAATCACATGTAATGCTATGGCTTACACGGCGTCATTTTATGTCTAAAAATTTTTAAATCCAACTTTACTCTTCGAATCCCTGCACTATTTCACACACACTTTCTCTCTCTAACATGTGAACCCACACACACACTCTCTCTAACATCGCCCACTACCATCACCGTTAACCTCTCTCTCTCCCACTATCGTCGCGACACTCACTCTCCCATTCTCTCTCTCTCCCCACTGCTATGCTTTACGTCTCTGCCTTTTTCTTTCCTTCTCTCTCTTTCTCTCACCCTCCCTCTCTCTCTCCAATGGACCACTTAACCTCATGTCATCCTTGATGTCCTCGTCATTCCCTCACCGTCCATTGCTTGCATTGTCGCCTTCTCCATCGTCAACTCTAGTTAGTGCACTGTTTAGTTTTCTTTGTTTTTTAGCAATTAGTCTGTATTATTTAATTTTAATTTTTAGTTATTTAAAATTTTGTTTTTAGTTATTTAGTGTTTAGTTTTTAGTTATGTAGATTATATTTACGAATTCTTTTGTTTGGATTTGTGATGATAATTATTTTGTAGTTAATTAATTATGTTGTTTGTTTTATTATTTAGTTTTAGTATTTAGTTAGTTAATTTTGTAATCTATTGTTGTTTCTATGTTTATTTGATTTGTTTTTTAGGTTTTTGGTTTATCTAGCTTTGTTTTTGTTATTTAGATTTAGTGGTTTTATGTTTTAGTCATTAAGTTTTTCTTTTATTATTTAGTTTGTGTTTAGTTATTACTTTTGTTACTTAGTACATATATAAGTATGTTAATTAGTGTTAGTAGTTAGGTTGGATTATATTTATGTATATTGATTTGTTTACATGATTGTTGTGTATTTTGTGAGAGGACTGAGTACTTTGGTTTGATCCTCTTGGACATACACCACATAAAAATTTTGTAGAAGTTACAAAAATGTAAGTATAATTTTTGTTCTAAAATATGGTTTGTTATTACATTATTGTGATTAATTCTTTGTATTTTGACAAATCGTTAGGACCTTTAATTATTGGAAGATTGAAGTGGGACAAGGCATGACAACGTGACCAAGAGGGCAAACATCACTCAAGAGGATTAAGTGTCTCAGGCAACAAGACAATATTGAATGTGGTTCTTTTTTATTTGAGTTGGACATAATTTTTATTGATAATGAAATATTTATGCTTTAAAGAAAGCAATATTATATAAGTGATGATATGGTACATAGAAACTTTGAATATTTAAAATAGAAATTATAATATATTGTAAATATTTCATTTTGTTATCAGGGCCATGCAATAGATAATACATGAGATTGGCCGCCTGTAGGAAACCAAAATTTATGTATATTTTTCTTTTTTAAAAAACAAAGTTACCACAATAGTTTCTACAAGAAATCATCGTGTTGTATTACCATTCCAGTACAGTGTTTTGATAAAACTGTCATGATACAAAGCTATTCCACAATGGTTACTCGTTAGAACCGTCGTGGGATGTTAACTTGAGCTTCCTTTGGGCACTCAATGCTATGACATTTCTCAACAATTGTTGATTACACGGCTGTTGAACAATCATCATTGTTGCTGTCATGGAATCATAAATTTTTTAATAACTAATTCCTTTTAACAGACCAAACAAGTACAGTTTTCAACTAGAGTTAGAAGTACCTGCAAGTTTGGCCACTAAGCCTGATAGGATGCATGGACCATAGTGCATGTTAGACTGATAGTAGGCGCAGGCCTACTGTGGGTGGCAAATAATGTTGCATGTTTTTAAGTGATTGGGGTTTTGATAATTTGGATTTCAGATAATTAATTATTTGAATTTATTATTTGAATAATTAATTTAAATCCTAGTTGAACTTAAATTATGTATAATAAATCCTTAAATATATAAGTTAGATAGTTATCGAAATGAGATTATTCTAATTTCAATTGAATTTAAGTTTGACTTAATTTTTCTTGAATACTGCATAAGATCATAAATTCCCTACACTGTGATTGGATGATTTTCTACACTTCAAGAAGTGGGTCGAAAGTCTAAAGAGATAATTCACTATAGTGGACACCAATATCATAGGAAGAGGAAGAAAAATATTTCCTAGATTTTTGATAGACTTTTAACTCTCCCCACCACTTTCTAAATAGAGGTCTAGGACCCTCATTTATTCACACTGCTCAAGTGCTTTTCAAAATAATAACTCTCATTATTTTTTCTTTCCACACTTGGTTAGAAGGAGTGTAATTGTGGTGAAGATTTGTTGAGTTATGCTCATATGCACAACAGTCTAAAGGAAGAGAATAATATTAAAGGCTTGATGGTAGACATTCTTTCTTAAAGATTTATTCAATCAGAAGTGTTGTTATCGATCTCCAAATGATATAATAGATTAGATTTAATTTATTCTTTATAGTGACATGAGTTAAATATTGAGTGGTTAAATTAAAATTTTAAAAATTTTATTGCATTACCGAACTAATTTTTAAAACATTGGTGAGGCATAGGAGAGTGGGTTTTGGGCAAGGTTGGGTCTGGCGAAGGATGGGAAAGGCTTAGATGATGTTGGGTCTGGCAAAGGAGGCAGCTATGGCAGCTGCGGCACTGCGTGTGGTGCTAACAAACACATAGAGATGCAAAAGAACGCCAATGACAAGGGACATTAGAGAAGGACGACCATGATACTGTTGGAAGAAAACGTCGGAGGGCTGACATGTGGAAGGGCTGGTAGGTGCCTATGTGGTGGTGGCTAATATAACGGTGACCCTAGGACCATGATGGAGTGGAAGACGGAACTATTTCTGGAGAAAAAAAAACTAAAAAAAAATAAGGAAAGCAATTTTGGGTAAAAGTTGAAAATATACTTGGCACGGTAATTCCTCCTACAAGTGGGAGGAATAATGATTCAACCAAAGGTGAAAAAGTCATTCATTTTTAATGATTATTCATTTTCTTAAAATTCACTACTGCAAACAGCGTTATACAGGACTATTTTTTAAGGCCACAGAAGATGCTTGGCAAACCGTTATCTATGCAAGTGTCATCTATTGCACCATCCTTTGGAGGACGGTTTAGAATCCTTTTCAGAATTTTTGAAGAAAAAATTTTCATTGGCATAATTTATGCTCCAAAAAGAGAAAAGATCGGCACGAATTTTCTTAGGTGAAGATTTTACGCCCCAAATGATGGAGAGGAGTGAGGTATATATGTGTATTTATAGGCCAATTCAAACTATTACACTTGGAGAAATTAATACTCGACCAAACAAAATGAGTGAAAACGTAAATCCCAGTACGTTGAAGGAAACACAAATCCCAAACAGTATCATCTAAATAGTATATTTAGTTTCACTATTTTATTTCGCTCTATTTTTTCCCAACTTGAGGAAGGATATATATATATATTATATATATATATATATATTTTGAAAGCAAAGTTGAATTTCATTAAGTAGGGATAAAGTCCATGCAAACTTCCACTGAGATTGAAAGCGGAATCTCAGTAGTCACTACATAAGCATCATTAGAAGCTAAAGCTAAATTAGCTAACTTATGGGCAACCGTGTTACAAGTGCGAGGACAATGAATCACATGGGCACCTCCTACTTCCAACAATAAATCACTAATATCTGCAAGGAAAGGGCCTTCATAACTTAGATCATTGCCTCTGCCAAAAGAGTCAACAACCTGTTTTGCGTCTGTTTCAACAGTAGAAATTGTATAGCCCAGTTGATTGCTCGATAACAATCCCTCTTGATTGCCAAAGCTTCAGCAAGCATTTTGGGCTCATAAACCCAGGGAATTTAATGGATAAGGCCATAAAAACAACACCCTTGTAGTCACGGAGGACTCCGCCAATGCCTACAAACCAGCATCAACAGGTACTGTTGTGTCAGTATTTAACTTCAGATAGCCCTCCAGAGGTGCTTCCCAATGATTGGCATGTCACGCCGATTGAACAGGAATGGGCTTCTCCACTAGCTGAGCGTCCTTAAATTCTTTGAGAAAACTAGCAGCGTCTTCCAAAATCTTTGGGCTTGATGTTGGCGCTCTCCATGCACGAACAGGTTCCTTTCTCGCCAGAGATTCCACATAATAGTCACCCCAAATTTCAGCTCCTTTCTAGATAACTCCTTAAAGAGGAATAAACATAAATCCAGGCCAGGTGTACCTTTAAACCTGCAAATTCTACCGCCGTGCTCAAAATGGTTCCACACGTCACTACTCCGAGGACACTCAATAAAGGCGCGAACAGATGATTCCAAACTTTCTATACACCGCTTACAAACACCAGTTAGTTGGATTCCTCTCTGAGCTAAGTTAACAACCGTTGGAAAATGTCATGGCACATCCTCCAAACCGAAATTTTGTTCGATCTTGGAACGCCCAAATTCCACAAACAAGACCACCAAGCAACCAACCATCAGGCTTGCTGAAGACGAGCTATCCTCTTGATCTAGAAATGCGAGTCGATAACCAAACTTCACCGAGTAGTCCCCCTTTTTATCATAGGGCCATACTAGCCGGTACAAACGCGAGCAATTACTCACAGGAATGGCCAAGACCAACTGACAATCCACTTCCCATAAGAACTCTCGTACAAATTGATAATTCCAGCCACCCCTCTAGGGATCATTAAATCACAACACGGCAACTCCCCAATCCATGATGCTTAGGAGTGATTGGCTGGAAAGTGGACGGCCTACGAATGCATGGGTCCTCAAACACCCTAATTTTCGAACCATCTCCCATTCTCCAACAAATTCCTATAGATAATAGCTCCTTCCCCCGTATCAAACTCCATCAAAGATAGGAACAACCATTAATAACTTTGGCTTAAATAAAAGAGGTATTGGAAAAGTACTTGGATTTGAGAACACGTTCATAAAGAGAACCCAATAAAGCGACAAGACGCCAACCTTGCTTGGCGAGCAATGCTTGGTTAAAAGCTTTTAAATCCCTGAAACCAAGGCCACCATCCTTCTTGGACTTGCACATCATATGCCACCATATTCAATGCTTTTTTTTTTTTTTTTTTTTT
>CAMOHE010054301.1:0-13284 GCA_946598075.1 Artocarpus hirsutus | reverse complement strand
CACAAGTAGACTAAACAAGTTGCAATACTCTGTTACTTATAGAAATTTGTAGAAATTACATCACTTCTTTTTCTTTACGTGACACCTTTTTATCCATATGACAAAGAGGAAGACACCATAAGTGGATAGAAAATCTACTTCCCCTTATGTTAGTTACTTTTTTTTTTTTTAAGAGATTATAATATGTCTCTCTAATATGTTTTTTAATCAAAGACATACTCAATATGAAATATACATGTTTTGAATGTGTTTAAAATCAGCACATAGTGTTGTGGTGCTGGTTTTTGAAGCCACCATGCTAAGAGAAAGAATTAGCATACTTTGGGACAGAACTCGACGCAGGGTATGCAGTGCCTAGGTGGCGCCAAATCCTTGGTGCTATAGTGCCCCTTGAGAAAAAGGCCACAAAATGTAGCAGAACTATGAGCGCCGCGACTCTGAAAAGTTGGCGCCATGGTGCTGTCAATACAATACAAATTGAAATATTGTCTCTTTTGAGTTGCTCCGAATAGGTGTATTCATTGGTTATATACTTTTATACAAATCTAAACTCGTATTAGTCATAGACATATTCGTTGTAATAGTTGTGTTGATTCATGAATAAATACCTTTACAAATAAAGAGGTACTTGTTGATGCTTACCAAGTTCCGGCGTCGAATCAACACAATGTGCGACGGCACATGGTGTTCAGCTCTTCCTTGTCCGTCTCTGCCTGATCCGATTGATCTGCAACAAGAGAAGGGACGCTTCGGAGGCGAGAAATGGTCTAGTAAATAGAATAGGGCTCTTCGATGCTCCAGGAAGGGGTTGCTCGGTAGAGATCGGGAACTAGTTAGGTGGGAAGGAGATTACTTAATAAAATGCAATAAATGCGTCCTATTTATAGCTGCCACTTGGATGGGGTGTTAGGTGGGTTTTGCCCACAACTCGAGTGTCACATCATGGCGTGTCAGGCAGTAGGTGGCAAGTGTCACGTCCCTCCACCGATAGATTGGCTTCCATTTGATGGTGAGTTGTTTGCCATTTGTTAGCCTGTGGTAGCGAGTAGTAGTCCACTTTGGAATGAGAGTAGTTTGACCCGAGCTGGTACTCAGTTCAAGGAGACAGCCTGACGAGGCGAGGCCCAGGGGGCCTTGAGAAGCAACTCGGACATGACGTCCAGGGTCATCGGGGTCAGTCATAAGCTTCACATACCATTTTACCAAGCTGTTTGGCCGACCACCTTGAGTTTGGCTCCTCGACAGTAATGCCAAGCTCACCCTCAACAATAGTCCCCCAGTTCACCTGGTCGGTGTCCAACTGGGTGGACTATGCCGAGTGGGTGAGATCGGCTCAGAAATAGAAGATCAAGCGGTGTCTTGAAGCGATGAGAAATGAAAGGTCACACGGATTACCCAGGGGATAAGCGTCAGTCTGTGATTGACTACGCCGCTTGTCAAGCGTAATGATCGCGCCTCTTCATTTTTTGCATCCATATTTTTCACCTAAAACGGCTATAAATAGGCCCCATTTTTCTATCATTTCCACACGCAATCAAAGTGATTTTCTCTTGCTCCTGAGTTTTAGCCGCCTAGCTATAGTTAGTAACTTGAGAACTCTTCATTCCCAAGCTTTTCACAACCTGAACAGGTAATTTCCCAAGGAGTACGAGAAAATGAGTAATTTGTCTGATTCCCCGAACATTAATATTTCCTAGTCGAAAAGTAGTCTTGAGGCCAACACGCCTTCTGTGGAAGTTGACGTCGAAGGCTTTTCTTCAGAACGGGATGGAGTTGACCAATTGGTCAAAATATTGAGGGTTGACTCCTAGACCATTCCCGAGTAGGAGTTCCTCAACCTGCTAGAAGGGGAGAGCCTGGTGAGACCGTGCAGGGTGAAGATCCTTACATTAGAGTAGCAATCGCTAGCATGGCCCGAGTTACTGCCTAGGAGCGAGCTGAATTGGAGGCCACAGCTAATGTTTTGAGCACCTCCAATTGAGACTCAAGGGCCCCTGTCACAGTTATAGGCAGGCTAACCGTTGGCCTCTCTGACGAGAAGCAGAGGGCCAAGGAGGCAGGATAGGTTGAGAGCCCCCTAGAGGATGAAAGGGTCAGGGTCACTTAAGTTCGAGGGGTGATGGCTTATCGGATCACCTGACTAGGGCAGACATCGGCAGCAGCCTATACCAGTGCCATGACAGAATCTCAGCTGGAGGAGTTGCGTGCTGAGTTCAACATCCTGAATGACATCGTCCTAATCGCGTCGAAGGAAGATGACTCCCCTATGACTCTGCCAGAGGGGTGTATTACTCTATACGTAGAGTTCTTTCGAGCTGGCCTGCGCTTGCCTTTTCATTCTTTTCTTCGTCGGGCACTGAATGATCTGAACATGTGCCCTACACAGCTAAACCGAAATAGTTACAAGTCACTGATTGGGATCTATGTTTTATGGAGGTACTATCGGCCTACCGAGATGCCGTGGCATGCATTTAAGCAAGTCTACAAGATGAAGAAGATTTCCCGATAGTCTGGCTGGTATTATGTCACCGGTTTCAGGAAAGATTTCATCTTAGGCAACCCAGATTCGGACAAACTTTTGGAGGATGAGTAGTTCTATGTCGGGGGCAATTACTTAGCTTGAGCCAGTGAAGCCATCCCTAAAGGCCAGCGTGTCTCGAGAACCTTTGAGCAGGGGCACGTATGGACCAAAAGGCCATCGGCGTCGAGCAATGTCATCAAGACGATCAAAGACCTGTTCGAAAACCAGAGGCGAGAAGGCAGCAGTCATTTCTACTCAGCAATGAGATCCTCTCTGTCTACGGCTGGTTTGGAGAATCTAGTGGAATAAATCCCCTTTCAAACTCCCAACCTGCTCGGTCAGCTGGGCAAGTGACAGTGGCGAAGCCGTGCGCCATAGATGTTCCGGGGCCAAGCACTTCCCGATCCGGGTGGCCGACGAGGAAGCCACCATAGTCTAGCTCTAAGGACTCATTGAGTGGCTTCTTCGATGCAGGGCCACTCATAGCAGACGAGGACCTTGAGGACGTGGTTCGACTGTTAAACCCATCTCGTCCACTTCGGATCAGAGGTCAGCCTAGAGTTTTTTTTTTTTAGTGTGTCGACCTGATTTTGACTTGACGATTTTGGTCACAGAGATATCTTTAAGGCCGAGCATAGCGAAAGAGAGGCGTGCTCGCATGGAGAGCCTCTACAAGCAAAAGGGAAAGGCCATGGTGGAGCGGAAGAAAAGAAAAAGGACTCCAAGGATGGATCTTCCCCCATGGCCTGAGCAACAACCCATAATGGTCCAAGAATAGCCACCTTAGCCAATGAGGACTAGGGCTTCATCGAGCGCGACTCCCCCGTCTGAGGTCTCAAATGTGGTGTCGTCTTCGGGAGATACTTTAAGAAGGTGAGTGAACTACCACCAGTACATCCTCAATCACCTCGAGGATGCTATCCCTCAGGAGGACTTCTTATGGAACCTTCAAAGGGAGGATTTTCAGGGGATGTCCGAGACCGCCTTCTGTTCAGTCGCCCAAGTAAATGCTTCATCGCATGCTTCCTTTCTTTTCCTTTTCTTTTGCTACATGCTAATTAGTTTCATTTTCCTCCGACAAGTGCCTTCGTGCACATGGCTTATGCCACTAGGGTGAATGAATTCAACCTTGAGAATGAGAGGCATAAGAAGACCTTTCTCAGGTGGAAAGGCGTCGAGAAGGAGCTTGGTGAGAAAATCAACGAGCTTAATCAAATCAAGACCTCTCTTTCTCATGCCGAGGAGGAGTCAAGGAAGGCAAAGGAGGCTACCGACCAGGCGAAGGCGGAGGGCGAGGAATCGAGGAGAGCCACCGAGCAGGCCAAGGACGAGGTCACTCTACTCAGGGGCCAGCTAGAGGCTTCTCAGGTAGAGAATCGATGCTTTTTGGAGGAGCTCCCCAACAAACTGGTCGAGGGCGTGGAAGAGTTCAAGGCGTCCTCGGACTACGCCGACTACTACTACTTTGGGATGATTGACCTCTAGGATCATCTGATCAGGCAGCATCCCGAGGCAGCAGGCTTTGATTGGTCCCTTATAGTCAAGCTCGAGCAGGGTGCAGCTCAACAGCCAGTGGAGGATGAGGTCGTCGAGGTGGACAGTGATGACGATGGGGACGAGCAAGTGGCTGGCAAAGGAAAAGATAATGCTAGGGATGGGTCCCAGACTTAAAACATTTCTCTTTTCTTTTTTGTATATCCGGGCTCGGGAGGTGCTCGATTAATTGTACCTCCTGACCTTTTTCTTTCTAATGAAACATTTTCCCAAGTTCATCGCTTCTCAGATTTTTATATGTTTTATATTTTATATTTTCTAAGTGCGATCATTCTCGGATAAATGTTTTTGAATTTTGGTGTAAAGAGGTCCTCGGGAACATAGTTTAACCTTTGTTTCACCGAGTTAACATAGACTACGAACATGGAGTCGATTAGGGAATTCGGATTAAGTTGGATACTCCCAAGGAGGGACATTCCTAGAACTTAGTTTTCCAAGCTCCCCTTTTCCATTCCCATCGCTATCGAGTTTAATGTCTCAGTAGTTGAAGAGTTAATCTGAGCAGGGTGTCCCAATTCTCGGCCACGTAGAGCATAACGGCATAATAGCCCATTACCCTATCGCCCCCTAGACTTGCTTCAGTTTATAGAAACATGTACAAGTCTAATAGTGCTTGGGCAATTATTATGCTAAGGTGACTTAATTGCAGGTGGTTTGTCTAGCCACAGACGTGATCGGCTGAATTCTAATCAGCCCCCAGCCCAGTTAAGTAGGACGGCTCTCCGTCTTCAGGAGTTGTAGCCTGGTCTTTCAGGCCGGAGTTACATTAGCCCTCTTTGGGATTTATTTATTCCTTAAACACGCATTGGTCAGCAGAATAGTGTAGGAATTTACATTTCACTGATATGTTGTATTTATATTCCAATCCTATTTGATAGGTCTAGTTACAAAAGAATGAAGCCAGAGGCTAAAAAATATTTCTAGCTAAGGTTAACAAAAGAATCTCTTAAGTAGCTCGGTATTCCAAGGATGACCGAGCAAATTGTCCTTTATATCTGATAGTCAATTGGTGCCTGGGCAGACGATATTAACGATCTTGTACGGCCCATCCCATTTTAGACCGAAGGACCCCACCCTAGGCTAAGGAACCGTGATCTTTTTGAGTACCAAATCTCCAACTTTGAAGCTCCTTGGTTAGACCCACATATTGTAATACTGAGCAATAACTTGATTCTGGGCTGCATTATGAATTGCTGCCTGGTTCCTCTTTTCCTCGAGCAGGTCTAACTCGGACATCATGACCTCGGCGTTTCAAACCTCGTCATAATGCTTTATCTAGAAATTGGGCAATCCTACTTCTATCAGAATGACTGCTTCTGCTCCATATACGAGTGAGAACAGAGTCTCTCCTGTAGCAATCCGGGCAGTTGTTTGGTATGCCCAAAGCACCTTCGGGAGTTCGTCAATCCGTGCTCCTTTGAGGCCTTCGAGCTTCTTCTTCAAGTTGTCCTTGATTGTCTTGTTGACAGCTTCTACCAGCCCATTGCTTTATGGGTAGCTCGAAGAAGAGAAGACTTTCCTGATGCCAAGCTGCTCGTATAGGTCGAGGAGACTCAAGGATTCAAATTGTTTTGTATTGTCGATGATGATGGTGTGCGGGATTTTGAATCGGCAAATGATATTTCTCCAAACAAAGTTGGTACATTTTGCCTCAGTCATATTGGTGCATGGCTCTACTTCGATCCACTTGGTGAGATAGTCAATAGCCAAGATGCAATACTTGAATTGGGATCGGCTTGGAGGAAGGGGCCCAATCATATCAATGGCCCACTTGGCATATGGCCATGCCGATGTAACTGTGGTGAGTGGCTCGGTGTGATGTTCGAGCATCCTTGTGAATTGTTGATAATTGAGGCATTTTTGTACATAGTCTTTGCAATCTTGTTCTATGGTCAGCCAATAATAGCCTTGCTAGAGACATTTTTGGGCCAAGGATCGCCCCCTAGAATGGTTTCCACATAAGCCTTCGTAGATCTCCTTCATTAAATACTCCACCTCCCTAGGCTCTATGCACTTCAAGCATAGGGCGGTGTAGCCTCGTCGATATTAGCTTTCGCTGATCATCGAATGCCGAGCCAAGCTGTTGCGTATTTGATCTGCCTCTTCTCGATCGTCGGGCAATTCGGCTGTGGTCGAGTATCGGATGATTGGGTCTATCCATGTTGTCCCAAGCTTTTTGCCACACTCGCTACACTTTTATCTATGCTCGGCTCGGCCAACCTTTCAATGGGGATCGAAACAATGTTATTGTTGCCCAGTCCTGATGCGAGCCTAGCGAGTGCATCCACCTTTGAGCTTTCTGATCTGGGGATCTGCCTGAACAAGAAAGACTTGAACTGCCCGAGCAGTGTCTTGGCCCCTTGTAAATATGCGGCCATTGAGTCTGTCCAGGCTTGAAAGACTCCAATGACCTACTGGACAACTGGCATTGAGTCACTGTAGAAAACAATACGATCTACCCCAAGATCTTTGGCAATTCAAAGTCTGGTCAGGAGTGCTTTGTATTCTGCCTCGTTGTTTAAGGCCTTGAAGTTGAACTGGAGTGCGTAGATTGCCTTATAACTTTTCGGGCTTACTGACACTAGCCTGGCACCCAAACCTTCTAGGCATGAAGACCCATCAACAAAAAGCTTCCATTCTGGTTTGGGAGTGGCACGATCCTCACTGCGACTAGGGGCATTTTATACTTCTACTAGTGCCTTTTCAACCAAAGGTGTGGCTTACTCGACACCAGTGAACTCGGTGATGAAATCCAAGAGGGCCTAAGCTTTAATGGCCGTCCTTGGTACGAAGTGGACATCATACTAGCCAAGCTCGACCGACCATTTTGCCATCCTTCTTGATATTTTTGGGCTTTGAAGAACTTGGTAAAGAGTGAACTTGGTTGGGACCTGCATGGTGTGGCCTTGAAAGTAAGGCTGGAGTTTTGGAGCAGAAGTGACCAATGCAAAGGCCAACTTTTCTAGTGGCAGGTACCACTCCTCGGCACCCTGGAATGTGTAGCTTGTATAATAGACCGGCTTTTAGACCTCGTCTTCTTCTTGGAGGAGAACTGAGCTTATGGCCTTCTTAGACACGACTAGGTAGGCAGATAATATTTCTCCTGGTAGAGCTTTGGACAAGAGTGGGGGTGTGGCCAAATACCTTTTTCAGATTTTGAAAGGCTTCTTCACATTCTCTGCTCCACTCAAACCTACCCTTGAGTGCTTTAAAAAATGGATGGCACTTGTCGGTAGCCCGGGAGACAAATCTCGAGAGAGCCGCAATCATGTCGTGAGTTTCTATACTTCTTTCACAGTCCAGGGTGAGTGCATATCTATAACCACATGGGCCTTAGCCGGGTTCACTTCGATTCCTCGTTGATTGACTAAAAATCCAAGGAACTTTCCCGAGCTTACACCAAATGCACATTTTGCGGGGTTAAGTTTTGTAACACCCAAAAATTTCTAAATGTAATTTATTGTCGCAGAGCGCCTAAATGAATATGAATATATATATATATTTAGAATCATGAGTTCACTATTATGGTTATTATTGTTACTATCATAATGATTATTATTATGGTTGATATCGACTAATAAAATTCTACAAGTGTTTTCATTGCAGCGTAAAGGTTCGAGCCTCTCGATCAAGAGGATGGTGTATATAAATGTGCTAGTTAATATATATGGTTATTGGTAATATGATGACAAGTGATAGATGACACATATTTAAATGATATGTGTGTGTTGTGTATGCAAGCATGCTGTGTGACATTCTCTTCTGTTTTTGTTGTTTTTGTCTAATAGCCATATACATTAAAATATATGTATGTGTTTTTTTTCTTTTGTGGTTGAATTAGATGTACTTAAGTGCCATGTGTATATATATGTGTATATATATATTAGATAAGTGAGCACGGCTACTACTTCCTGTGGAAAGGATGAACATATGTATATTATATGATAATATGATATTTCATATTGGAATATGAAATGTCTGGATGTTGAATACTTTTGGAAAATTTTATATGTATCTTACTATTATGGGTTGCCCATTAAGTAATATATATATATATGTCACTTGCTTGCTCATATTCCTTTGTCTTAAACTGTTGCAATAAAACTTCATTATTACCAAGAATAGCTACCGTCCCACTTCTGTTCATCTCCTTGAACTACATTGTCTTCACATATATGTCACCTGCTTGCTCATATTCCTTTTGTCTTAAACCGTTGCAATAAAACTTCATTATTACCAAGAATAGCAACCGTTCCATTTCTCTTCTTCTCCATAGATTACATTGTCTTCACATATATATACCACCTGCTAGCTTAGATCCCTTTTGTCTTAAAACATTGTCCTCTAAAGCTTCATTGTCCACACCCACAAGACTCTTTATTAGCCTCTCAAATTACTCCACACATCCTCTTAAAAAAAAAAAAAAAAAAGGAAGTCCAAACCGTGAATATCCAGACGAGTTGTGGCACAGTTGTTGATATTGTTATTGAAGTCCGATTAGAGCTTCCATATTGTTGTGAGGTCAGTTTTCTTTTCTTTTGATTCTCTTTCTATCTATATTCATACAAAAATTTTCTTTAAAGCAGGATGAGTGTTAATTGATGTTGTTGAATGTTCCCTGTCAGTGTATAAATGTAAAGGTCTATTTTTTTTTAAAAAAAAAAACTATTTAGTGTTTCAAGACAATGGAGAATACAAAAATCTATAAAGCTGCCCAAATATATATATGTATGTATATGTATAACCTTCCATAAACAGTTTCTTAAGTAGTTCTTCATGTGATTGCTGTACAACCAAAATGTCACTGTCAACATGATGCATCTGCCTTTTGCCTTCATATGAGCGTTGATTACTTGTTTTTGTTGTTGCCAATATATAAAACCAATTAGAATGTTTTTCTTTATCAATTATGCATTACAGCTGGCATTGAGCTATACTATTGTACAAGTGAAATTATAGTTATGAATTACATGCTTTATGATTAATTGTTAGAGCTAAGAACCACAACTAATATTTGTAAGATTAGACACTATTTGTATGTTGAAGGTATGTAGACCTGTTGATTGGCTGAAGATTTCAATATGAAGGATAGGAGATCGTCTTTATGTTTTTCTGATATTCTATTTCATCTACCTATATAGTTTTTATTTAAGAATCCTTAGCTAGACCGTGACTCTTCTATATTTGGGTTTTGCTGAAAATGAATTTCATAGATTGGTTTATATATCTGAAAAGTTGATTTCTTAAGCTTTCTAACAAGCTATTATGAGTCTAAATCGAAATTGTATTCTATTTTCTATGAATTTCTAAAGTTTTGATTGTAAACTAGTAAATTAGTCTATAGTATACTTTGGTTTTAATTTGTAGAACATAATAAAAATAGTTATTGTTATCCAAATAAAATAAAATTAAATCTAGTGACATGTAAGGATGTTAGGAATACTGTGTTAAAAAAAAAAATTCATTGATTGATAGTTGTCAGTGAAAAATGGGTAAACCTATCCAAGTTTAGAAAACTTTTTTTTTAGCAAAAGTGATATTTTTGCAATTCCATAATATGAATGTTAAATTCGATTTGTGATGACCTTAAATCATTGTAATGATGATTTTTTTTTAATGTTAAAAGGTAAATTAATAATATTAGGAAATAAAGCACACCCTTGCTTGTCGAAGAGGCCGACCTTTCAACACTTGCCATGTCGAATAATTTGTAAGTAAAGTGCTCACCTGTAACACATAACGGTATTGTATATGTTTTCAATATTTTGGATATTTGAAGCATGATTTATCCTCTGCATATTTCTAATGATTTAGAATAATTGAGAAATGATATATTTATATGATTATCTTGAAAATGCATGATATTATTATTGTGAAAGTTGCATTTGAATACATGACATTCTCACATGGCTTAGTGTTGTGGTTTATATGGCGTAAGGCACGAGGCGATTAGTACCCCTTATTTAATTATTGGGAGATTAGTTCCCAGAGGGTGATTAGTAACCTTATTTTATTATTCAGGAGATTAGTTCCCGGAGGGTGATTAGTGCCCTTATATAATTGTACCCATAAAAAAAATAATAATAATAAGTAAAGATAATAAAGCCCAATCTAAAGCCTAGGCCTGAATAAATATTGTATTATTATAAAAAAAAAAAAAGAAATTATCATGCACCCATAAACTTTAATTAACTATTTTGTGAGCTAAAAGCTTTACTTACTGAGTTTATCACTCATATTATTAAGTTACGTGTTACAGGAACTTCAAAAGGAATCTCTAGCTCATACGCTGAGTGAAGACGCGATTGTGGCTGCTTCGGTTCGTGTGTGCATGTGGCCTGACCTGCGTGTTTAATTGTTTAAAGTTTTTATTGTGTGTTGCAAATTAAATAATTTCCAAACTCGAGACTTGGAAGAATAAAAAAAAAATTGTTCTATTTGGATTGTGATCGAAACTTAAGAGTTATTATGCATTTTAATATCCCAAGAAAATTTTCGCGTAACTAATAATGTTGAATTATTCTCCTCTAATGAATTTAAATCATTTTTTTTTACATTGAAGTTTTAATTTTTTTTTTTTAAAATTCTGCAAATTTTATTAACTATAGTTTTTTTGTATTTTAAAATATTTTGGATGTCACGATCGGGGTCGTGACAGAGAATGGTATCAGAGCTATTGGTTCATAAAAATGTTTTTGTAGACAAACCCATATGCACACTTTTCCAACCAGCCCAGTCTCGACTTCACCAGTAAGTTTCCATACTTCATTTATTATATTTGTTAAGTGTATTATGGAATAATTCATAATCAAATAAATTATAGTAGTACTTGTGACAATAAGTTGTAGGGCCATAATAAAAAGAGATTATCCACAACAATCTTCTTGGAATAATAATGTTCCTAAATAATGCATGAATCTTTCCCTCATAATCCAGTTGAGCCTTGACATAATAAGAGTTTTGATTTTCTCCTTAATAGGAATTTAACAAAATGCCAAGAAGATTATCAGTTAGGAACATCGTGAACTAAACCCCTATGGCTAAATCACCCGACGAAGTAACTGAATTACGCGAATTGGTTCGCCAACAAGGTGAAATGATAAGGAAACTAATGCAGGACAAACAATCTGCAAGTGAACAGCAAAGGCAAGAACCACCGGCACTTTTACAAGTAGAACCAGTGAACGAACCACATAGGCAAGACCCACCTACACAAATACAGCCTAGATTGGAACCATTGTATGAACGATTCCGCAAACAAGGACTGCTAGAATTTGAAGGGTCTATAGACCCTAGTGTAGCAGAACTTTGGTTACAAAAGATGTCACGTCTTTTGAAGTTTATGGAGCTAAGTGATAGTGAAAAGGTGGCATGTGCCACCCATATGCTGACGGGTGATGCTTACTTTTGGTGGGAAGGGATAGTAGCCAATCGTGGAGGTATCATAACTTGGGATGAATTTGTCAAGATGTTCAATGATAAATACTTTAGTCCTGAAGTTAGAGCAATAAATTTTATGGAATTTTTTGGTCTGCATCAAGGAAATATGTCTGTGTCTAACTTCAACGCGAAGTTTGATCGCCTTGCTAGATTTGCCCAAGGAACGATTGGCAAAAAAGCCTCTAGGATTAGGGAATACCTGGACAAGTTATGACCAGAGTTAAGTCGAGATGTATCCATGGGAATAAGCTCAACTAGCACAATGTCTAAAGTGATTGAAAAGGCTTTGCATGCAGAAAGATGTGAAGCCAAAATAACACAAAGTATACCTTCTCCACTTAACAGCTTTCCACCCAAAAATCCTAACTTTGGAAACAATCATGGGAACCAGCGTTCACCATGGAATCATGCGTTCAAGAAGAGACAAAATGGTGCAAATTTTAGAGGTAAGCTGAGTTCAATGAAGAAGTTCAAGAGTGGGAATCATCCCCAACGTCATCAACAACAACCACAACACCAACAATTACAACTTCTTGCTCCCACTTCTACACCTAATCCAACATGCAACCAGTGTGGGAAAAGACATTTTGGAGAGTGTTGGGCCACCCGTAAAGTTTGTTATAAATGTGGAAGCGACCAACATATTCGACCAAACTGTCCTCAAAGACAAGGTCAACCAAGAGTCAAACAACCACAACAATCTCAACAACAAAAAAGTCGACAACAGACCAATGCTCATGTCTTTGCCTCGACCAAAGCTGAAGCCGATGCCAACCCACATGTGGTTGTAGGTCAGATTTCTATAGCTGGTGCTACTGCTTATGTTTTGATTGATTCTGGTGCAACACATTCTTTCATATCTCCTAAATTCGTAACTCGATTAGATAGAGTTCCAGATGTTATGACTAAGTCTCTTAATGTTTCATTACCATCTGGAGAAGTTTTGTTGTCCTAATCATATATGAGAAATACCCCACTCTATATTGATAATTTTGGGCATGGATTTCCTATCTAAGTGCAATGCCACCATTGACTGTCAAAGGAAGAGGGTAGTGTTTCAACCTACAAAGAACTATTATTTCTAGTTTGTTGGAAACTCCAATGACACTCGTATCCCTATGATCTCTGCCTTAAAAGCAAGAAGGTTGCTACATCAAGGATATATGGGTTATTTGGCAAGCATACAAGACACCTCTATGAAACAAGCATTAAGATTTGAAAATATGCCAGTCGTGCAAGAATTCATTGAAGTTTTCCCAGAAGATATTTATGGACTTCCACCAGATAGGGAGATCGAATTTGGAATTGAGCTTGTCCCTGGAACTGCACCGATTTCTAAAGCTCCGTATAGAATGGCTCCAGCTGAACTTAAAGAATTGAAGACGCAGCTACAAGAATTATTAGACAAGAAGTTCATACAACCTAGCTATTCACCTTGGGGAGCCCAGTTTTGTTTGTTAAGAAGAAAGATGGTACTATGCCAATGTGCATCGACTACCGTGAGCTCAACAAAGTGACAATAAAGAATTGGTACCCCTTACCACATATTGATGATTTATTTGATCAACTTCATGGAGATACAGTGTTCTCAAAGATTGATCTACGTTTGGGTTATCATCAATTGAAGATTCGAGAAAGTGATGTACCCAAGACCGCTTTTAGAACTCGTTACGGCCACTACGAGTTTATGGTCATGCCATTTGGCTTAACCAATGCTCCAGCAGCCTTTATGGATTTAATGAATAGAGTCTTCAAGGAGTACTTGGATA
>CAMOHE010054300.1:30543-41329 GCA_946598075.1 Artocarpus hirsutus | reverse complement strand
GTCCTAACAGTTTCGATGTGTTCTACAACTTTCATGTTGTAACTTCTTAAAATTCCAACGTTTAGGGGGACTTTTTGGCTAATTTTTAAATCTGTCGAGAATTCATTTTTCTTTGCAATTTAGTCCTTTTTGAAATTTCACCAAAACTCTTACTTTCTTCTTTCCATCATCATCACCATCAGCATATAACATAAAACAATCATGTCATATTGTCCATTTATATGCCATAGACCAAAAACATTTCATCAAACATTTGGCATGCTAAAACAGAAACTTTTGCTTAATTTCAAAGATTAAGATTTTAGAATTCTTAGCAAGAATTTCTCCAAGCTTTCAATCCTCCAATTGTGCAACTAAACTTGCTTAGATTCCTTTGTCATAAACCATGACAAAATTCCATTAAAACCCATCTATAACTTTGAAAAAAAAATCACTAAAACCTTAAAAACAAGTTGGAAATTTACCTCTAAAGTTGCAAAACTTTGCACTAAAATATTAGAGCCTGCTTTAATCATGATTTGGAGGCTTGACAATCATCAAAATTTGAGAGAAGATGGCCTTAAGGAGGGATGGTTTTGCTAAGGAAGAAATGGAGATTTTTTTTTCCTTCCTTCCTTTCTTTCTTCTTTCATTTCTTTCTTTCTTTCCTTCCTTCCTTTGCATGTTTTGCTCCCTCTTCTTTTTTCTTCCACCGTGGAGACCATAATGGTCTCTTATATCATGCATTGATTCCCTTTTTTTTTTCTTTTTCTTTTTTTTTAAATAAAAAGGTGATGAGTCACCTTGGTAATCAATTTGATTCCTTTGGGTGGTCCAATGTGATTGGGCCACATTAGTGGATATGGTGGCCTAATCAAAACTTTCAAGGTGTCCCACTAAACTTTTTACACAGTCTAAGTTTATGTTGACAGTATTTTCTTATACTATCGGTATTCTTTTTCATACAATTCATGAGGTCTCATAACCTTCAATACTTATCTACATCCATCACATAATGTAATTCCAATATTATCTCACTTTCTACTGTCTAAATTTATACTAACAGTATTTTTCTTATACTGTTGGTATATTCTTTATACTACTACAACATTCCTTATTCATCCATATTCTCCAAATAGTATTATTCGTATACTGATTTAACTTAAACAATCTAATTTCTATACTGCTTAACTTTAGATAGTCTAATTCCTACGCTGCATTACTTTTGTAGTGTAATTTTCATGCTGCATAACTTTATTAGTACACTTTCTTACACTGTATTTTTCTAATAATGTATAGTTTTTCGTATTATTGTATAGTATTTTTTTCTTAAACTGTATTTTTGTCTTACATAATCCTTAACTTATTGTATTGTTAATGTATTGAAAATGCTCAGGTGTTATAGCAGATTTGCGAGGGTAAGTGTCATTCACTTGCATTTGTATCAATAAATAGGGAGGATAAAATCTTTCTGTAAAGATGGCCTTTTTAAAGAGAACTTAGATGACCTCCAAGCTATTCTTCATAATCATCCTAACGGATATATCTAAGGTGTAATTTTCAAACTTTGGCTCAAATTTTATACAGAAAGATAATGCCTAAGGAATCTAGCATTTAAAGGTATTGTTTGCTGGTTTATAAGAAATCTAGACGGGGAGTAAACCTTTATCCATAGATGTTCGTTTGAGTGTTTCTTCAAAAAAATATCATATATGCTTTGAGTATTAGTTTGTTTTTAGATTGTTGCAGTAAGTGTTAAATAATTAGTGTTTGATTTTATTTTATTGACTTTTTTAAAAAAGATTATATCATCAAATAAATTATATGTTGTACTATAGTATTGTAATATATTCAGAATTTTTGAATCTTATCTAGATGTTTCAAGATTTGTGTCTTATTGGTCAAATATTCTACAAGTAATCTATTGATTTTGTTTTTGACTGTCAAAAGTTGTAGAGTTTAAGTCTTTTTAGTGTGCTTGAAAAGGTTCTACAATTTATTTTGTCTTTAATGTTGTTTTTTATATTCAAATCTAATTTTGTCAAAAAGCTTATAATGTGTCATTTGTCTTTTATTAGATTTTCATAGATTCGTTTTATAATATTGAAAGTTATATAGTTTTAGGCCCGATTTTTAAAAGTTGATCTGATTATGTTTCCTTTTTCTAAAGTTGTATAGAGTAGTTTAGTAAATTTTTGAAAAATTTGTCTTGTTTTTCTTACATGTAGATATCTTCTCTAAGTTTTTAGATTATCTTTTATCACCTAATTGTCTAACTCTTTTGTCCTCATACATTCCCATCTTCTTTAAGATCCCATTTAAGACTTAAGAGTTTAGGCAGAGTGGATATAAAATCAAAAACCAAAAAAATAAAAAAAAATCAAATACATTTAAAAAAACAAATAGTTATAGAATCAAACATGTCTTCTTTTTCTTTATCTAGGAAAATCAGAATTGTCTGTGTCTTTTGTGGTTTCAGTTCTAGATGAGATAAAGTTTATGTAGAAGCTGTAGAACATTTAGGATAAATTTTAGCACGTAGGAAGATTAACCTAGTTTATGGAGGAGGTAACTTCAAGTTAATGAGGAGTGTTTCAATAGTAGCGCAATCTAATGGTGCTCAAGTCCTAAGGATTATGTCTTAAGTCTTAGCTGAAGGTAATTTTTGTAGGAAGATTATAGGTAAAGAAAAAAAGAGTTGGCTACATTTGTGAACGTATAGAAGTCATGATTAATGTAGCTGATGCTTTTATAGTTCTACTTGGTAGTTTAGGTATTCTTAAGAAAATGTTTGTAGTTGCTAGTGGGAACCTGTTGAGCATTATTCCAAACCATTAGAATTTTTAATGTTAGTGGTTTTTATAATGGTTTGTTGAAGTTTTTAGATCATGTTGTGGGAGACAACTTTATTGTATAGTCGAAAAGATAAATCTTTGTTACCGCTTCAACTGCCAAAGAATTGTTAGATAAAATATATATTGTTCATCCGGAGTCTGATACTGTAACTTCAAAGTTGAATTGGGATAAAGGTAGCAGGAAACGACCATTGGTTTGTATCTTCACCTGTGATCTTTCAGTTTTACCCACAATATGTTCACGGTTATGTTTGTGTGTTTTAAATAATCATTCTTCCTCATATGACATCGTTCTTCCACAACATGTTCACGGTTATGTTTGCGTGTTTTAATATCGGGATGGCTAATATTATAGAATACTTAGTACTCTCAATATGCATTTCGTTTAAGTTCCGATCTTTTGTTTAATAATATTTTTGTATTTTCTATGTATATATAATTGGGATAGCTGATTATACAGAGTGCTTTATACTCTTAAAACATATTCACACCATGAGGTCCTATCTTTTTTTTTTCTGCTTTAAATTTATTTGTAATACATTTTGTCAAATATATTTAGAATGTTTTATTAGTTATTTTTTTTGTTTCCTAATAATTGTTATTGAAAGGTTCTTGGTAATATAAGTGGACTATCATGATTTTTAAAAGTATGAATAGCATTTTAGATGTTATATTTAGTATCTTTAATAAAAATGGATTCATGTATAAGTTAATACTTATTCCGTTGTTTAATCTTAAAAAAGCTTAAATTAAAAGAATAAAAAATTGTTTATTCTATAGAGTCATGTATAATTTTTCAGCAATCTTATCCATTGGGATCAAAAAGATTTTTCATAATTTCTAGATTAATGAGATCGAGGGAGATTATATTATTTAGAAATTTAACAGCTTCAATTTGCTGCATAATTTAAAGTTTAATAGCTATAATATGAAAAGAATAAAAAGACATGTAATCTAATAAAATGATTTTAGAGCACTAAAAACTGAATAGTTGTTTATTAATTTATAAAATGCAAATAATAGAATAAAAAGAAGAGAGGAAAAACTAAAGTAACAGACTCATATTTGGACGAGTTTAATTAATAAAATTATTGATATTATAAAAAATGAGTTCTACAAAGAATGTGTCTGAATTTTTTTTTTAAAAAAGGATAGAAACAAATATTGTATAAGAATTAAAACTTTGGATGACAATGGAAAAGAAACGAAATTGATTTAAGCTTATCTAAGTATCAGATTTAGACTTGACACGTTATATATAATGTGATGCAATTGTTGGAGTAATGTGCCCAAATTTGTTTGTCATTTTCTATCTAATTATTTGGCCATAATCTAAACATCACAGATTTTGTTAATACGAAAATAGGATTAGGTCTGAAATACGTTAATATGATAATAGGATTATACAAAAAGTTAAAAATTTTTACAGTACAAAATTTATTTCTATGTACAAACATACATATATTGATATAATATTATATTGAAAAGTTTCTTACAATGTTTTATAGCTTTTGTTTCCCCTTTTTTTTGGTTCTTCCTTACTGCAAAATAGGATAGTCAAAACAATTAATAACAATAGTTATTAAAAAATTCAAAATTTAGAATTATATGTATTTTAAATTTAAAGATTTAAAAGTAGTTACATCACCTGATCATTGGATGTTTTCCTATTGTTTTATTTTTTTTTTCAGAACTAAAATGATAAATGGTTATTAAGATATATATTTAGAATAATAAATGTTGATTTCTAAAGATATTTAATATAAATGAGTAAATATGTTTTATCTTATGGTCAACTTTTTTGGGTCTAATGTTTTTGGATCTATTGTTGTAACGATTGGGAGTTGTGGCAGTGGTATTGAAGACTGGACGCCTTCAAAGATTTTTAAAACAACTCTATTTTTTGTGCTCCTCTTTGTTAGAAATAAAGTTGAAAGATTTTTGTTTGTCCCCTTAATTGATCAATGATTGGTGGGATTATAAATAGATCAGTAAAGCCTAGATCAAACGTTCGCCTAGTGTTTTGATCAATGCTTATGTGGCTCATCCAAATATGGCAATGTTTATGTCTCTGGTATTATCTTTAATTTATATGTTCAACTTATGCTTACAATATATGGTAATAATTAATTAATGTAGTACGTTATTTATTATAATTAGTAAAAGTAAAAAAATTTTAGGAACAAATTATTAGTAGATTTTATTATTATAGTGTGGGTATTGTGTTTAAGTTGCCATGATTATCACACCACCAACTACTATCGCGTGTTTTAGTTGTTTGTAATATATGAGACATGAATTGTAATACCAGCCCTAATTTGTGGAGAATCCAGTTATTATTTCTTTTACTCTAAATCTGGCACCCTGAGTAAATGAGGAAATAATGTTAGTTTGGGAGATGAAATAAATAAGATAAGTTTTAATAATATTAACCTGATTGCTTTCTAGATTCAAGGCAATCAACTCATTGATTGTTTTTCTATTTTCTAATTTTTGTTCTTCGATTGATTGCGTTGATGTTAATGATATTGGTAGGAAGCCAATTTTTTGAATTTGATGGGAATGTCTATATATGTAAAAGTAAAAAAATAAATAAATAAATGAAAAGTTAATAAAAATTTTTCAATATGAAGCAGAATAATTTTTTTTATTGATTTGGTATTTTCTTGTTACCTTGTCTTTAATGTTGTTGTATATGATATATCTAGATTAATATAAAAATTTGTTGCCGTGGTACTTGACATATATGGGTTCCCTATAATTTCAACATTAAATTAATTAGTATTTTCTTTTAGAAATTCTTTTTATATATGTAATTGTTGTGATAACGTTTTGAAGAAATACCTATATATTGTTTGACTAACATTGCTGCAAAAACTACTATAACTGGTCCCTAAATTGATTTCAAAATGTTTTCATCAAATTGTTCTGCTTTGTGTCCCCATAGAGTAACTTGTAGCTTATTTTAGTTGAAAAAATAAATTAAAGAAAGTTAGAATAAAAAAATATTAAATGGTGTAAAAATATGTAGGCTTTAATTAAATAATTTAGTATGATTATGATAAAATGTGCATGGAATTTTATTTACGTTATGTTCTGTATCATTAAAGTGCACCTTGGGATTATCCTGTTGTTGATGTTTGTTTGCTCAATTGCTTGGACACTTGTTACGATCCCAATAACATGTAGCATCAATTAAATACAAGGCATTATATATATATATATATATTGATAAATTAATAATGCACTTAATTTATTAAAATGAGTTATCGATAGTATCACTTAAGATTTCAACGCCGTCGATTCTTTGTTACAGTTGATCAAATTCAATAAAGTAAAACCTATGAAATTGAATATGTGGTAGTTCTTCTATTACTGGAATTAAAGTTGTTGCATGCCCAAATTGAAGCATTGGATTATGTGGTATAACTTTGTATCTTAACTTGTTTTGACTGACAAAGAAGTTGGTAATGTCATATATTATACTAGCTGAATTTTTTGAGAGATGATCTCTGAATCACATGCTTAGATTGATCCTTGAATTGCTTTATGTTGCAAAAAAGATAAATAAAGTAGTTCGTGATTCAATATGAAGTAAAAAAATGATGTAAAATAGTATGTATAAAGACTGTTGCTTCTTCATCAACAAAAAAATCAATTGAAAAATTAATTATTTGAGCCAATTGTACTTGATAAAAATTTCATGCATGCTCTACATCATTTAAGCTTAAAAATAAAACATAAACCTATTCTTCATGCTTGTTGATGTTATTTCTTCCAACCTTATGCTCTCAATAAATTTGATCCATCATCTCTTTAATTTCTTTTGAGACTTAATGAATTTCTTCCAAATATCTTGAGATGCTAAAAAAAATACTAAATGGTTCTACACACTTTAGATAAATTATTAGCACTTAAGCAATAAATTGTTTTTTATCATCAAAACAAAAATAAATATTGCATTTGAAACCTTGTAGCCAACAATTTATTACCCTCTAGTAGAAGCTTTCCTAGAAATTCTAAAAGATTTGTAAAGCTAGAATTTGACCACCCATCCGATACTTTCAAATTCCATAAGCCAACTAAAGTGGACAATTATGTCAAATTGGTACACCCTTCATACACGATAAAAATTAAAGATTAAAATGTTGGAAATCTTTTGAAGTTAAAAATCAATTGAAAAATTTATTATTTGAGCCAATTATACTCGACAAAAATTTCATGTATGCTCTTCATCCTACAAGCTTAAAAATAAAACATAAACTTATTCTTCATACTTGTTGATCTCATGCTCTTAGTAAATTTGATCCACCTTCTCTTTAATTTCTTCTGAGACTCCATGAATTTCTTTCAAGTATCTTAAGATGCTAAAAAAAAATACTAAATGGCTTTACACACTCACGATAAATTATTAGCACTTAAGATTTGTGAAGTAAAATTTGACCACCCATCTAACACTTTCAAATTTTATAAGCCAACTAAAGTGGACAATTTTGTCAAATTGGTACTCCCTTCATACATTGATATCTCTGCATCATCCAACATTGTCTTAAATAAGTCCGGACGGTATAAAAAGTGTTCTTCCAAATTATTTCATGATCACCCATATTATCCTCCACAATAGGTTCTTTTTCTTTACTTACTAAAGTTTGATTGAACTTAGACTCATTATGAAAATTCCATGTTTGGTAACTACTTATAATCCCATTTTAAAATAAATGTCCTATAATAATTTGAGCTGAATGAGATTTGTGGTTTCTACATTGAAGACAAGCACACCAAATTTTATCCCCTTGGCCATGAGTTTTGGAAAAATCCAAAAATTCTTCCATACCATTCACATATTCTCTTATCAATCAAAAATCTCAGATCCATTTCATGTCCATTTCGTAAGTCCTAATTCGAAATATGTATGCAGCTGAATTACAAACAATTTCACAAATTAATTAACCTACCATATACAAATTATACCATAAATTTACAAATTTCACAAATTATTCATACTCATCAATATCAATATCAATATAGCTTATCATACTCAAATATCCACAAATTACACATACACTTCATATTCAAATAACAAATAATATTTATAAATATATAATTTTCACAAATTAATCATACTCATAACTAATCATACTAAAAAATCAACAAATTAATCACACCCATTATATCTAAATAACTAATCATATCCATAAAACAATAAACGTTAATCAATAATACTAATTGGTCTAAAAATCAATCATACCTAGCATATACCTAGCATATCTAGATAACTAATCATAATCTCAAATTCACAAACCAAAAATCTAATCAATAAAATCAAAACCTATATACATACCTAATTAAACACTTATAATTAGGAAGAAAATTAAGAAAGATGTAGGTAGAGAGGGACATCGACTGCAGTTTTGAGAGGTTCTGGTTATATTTTTAAAAGCTGAATTCGTGATTTGTGTCTGATTATCGATTTAAATTAGGGATTTTAACACACCTTTTATGACGGTTTTTACAAAAAACCATTGTGGACTGTAGGTATCTTATACGATAGTTTTAAGCAAAAACCGTTGTGTAAAACATAACCTACCATAACGGTTTTTACTGAAAACTGTTGTGTAAGGCTCCGCTACCTATCATGACGGTTTTTGTCTTTTTGGGTGAACTATCCTCATTTTTTCTCTCTTACCACAACTGTTTTTTAAAAAATATTGTTAAATGAGGGTAGTATAATCTCAAATTTTTAGTAGTGAATGTTTATTAATGATGTTTGCAACTTACAAGAACAACATGTAAAGCACGATTGCTTGCTGCATAATGTGTTGTTGTCTTTAACCAGTGATGCAATTTGATTTAGTACTGAAGACATAATCAAGAGCGCATAATTAGATAGTACTTTCGACTTATCTTTTTTAAGTACAAAGAAGATAGTAAGAGATGTATCTCATGGTCCATGGTACTGCACTTAATTTTGATCCCTATCCTTGATGTTAAGGTAGATACAACAAGTTGATGCAGAAAAAGGATATAGCAGGATATATAAGAAATATAAGAACGAAATAAAACCTAATTATTGGTGAGAATAGAGACGATGTTAACTTGACTCTAGTCTACTCATGATCCAGATGACATCCGTCTTTTTCGTTATCAAAGCGGGGATTTTGTTGAAGTAAGAAGCCAACATCCTACTAGGAACTTTGATCCTACGACACCATTTTGCCATTTAAAAGGCGGATAAAGTGATCACTTCCATGACCATGTCCCTGCTCAATTACTGGTATGTATTCTCTTGTATAGGATATCGTCCTGTAAATGTCCACATTTTGACTGGACTGCCAAAATTTATTTTGGTTTTAGATATCTCAATAACTTTGAGATAAAATAATAAAAAATAAAACAGAACTTTGAGATAAAATAAGTTATAGTTCCTTGCAACGAAGTAAAAAACATTAATACTTAATACCCACATTCAATCACTTGAACATTCCTTAAAAATCAGTCTGATGTTCTTATACATATGAAAATATTATTTTTATGGTCATTGTTGAGCTCGAAAGCCTGAATATTGTTATCATTGGCCTTTCTCTGTACAAAGCAAACCTCCATTGGTCGTTATTAGAGACACTAGGAAAGCAAGCTCAGCGAAAAAAATAGTCACAAGTTATTTAATTAAATATTTATTTTGCTAATTTTTTTTTGTGCAAAAAAACTCTAGCTTGATTATTGTCCTTGATGAACACGTAAAAGTCCACATTTTATGCGGCTAAATATATCATTTTACACTCTATTTGTTATTTACATTCTTTAATTAGGGTATTTTTGTGTTAAAAACTATTTTGAATCAATTCAGTAAAAATCGTATAAATTTATATTTGTAGTATGTTTTATGTTTTATGTGTTTTAAATTATTTTAATTTAAAATAAATATTTGTGTAATTTTTATAAATTTGTGTAAAGTAATTAATTTTAATTTCATCAATTATCTGCATATATAAAATTGGGAGCAAAAATGAAGCAAACATAAAAAAAAAAATACCACATTTGGAGCAAAGCACTACTTTTATCTCTCCTATGGTAGCCCTCATCAGTATGATTTACACATGTCAGCACCAGAGTCGGCTAGCTCTGCCTACGTCAACGCCCGTGTTAGCAGGACTTAGCCACGTTACAAGCATGGAGTTCGTTTTTGAGGCGCGCGTTCCACGCAATGTCTAGCCCAGCTCTCGCGTTTCGTCTACTTGCGCACATAAGCGCGTCCCAACTGGTCCTTACACTCTTCTAGTATCTTACCAAAATGGGACCTACCATTGATGTTGATAAGTAATTGAGCAAGAAAATACACACCAGCAAACTTTTTATAACTATTGGAAACCTAAAAATTACCCCTGCATGAATTACAACCATCCATATCCATCTGAACGCCACTATAGGATTGAAGTTTTATTCTCTTAAAAAGGGGTGAAGTACGGTAGACAAAGCACATATATAACAAGAAATATTATTTATTAATAAAATAATATTTCATTGCTTTTAATGTTATAAAAGGATTTATAAGACATGCTTTATAAGCATCAATTCTAGCATATCATCACTTGATGCCAAAACCTAGCTTCGCCTTGTCGACGTGGAAACAATATAGCTTCTTCTACTCCCCCACGAGTTGTTGCGCTTGCAAGTCTTGGTCTACCATGCCCAACCATCAAGAGACCCCATGTGTCGATTCCAAATCAAGCTCCATCGTAGTATTGCAAGCCAGATTTGCCTTCCTGCCTATAGCCCATCGACCCCCTCTGTCGCCATGCCCCGTTGGTCGACCCTCCCCTTCTAAATGTTTTCTCCTCAACTCATCGTTTTGTTTGTTGTTTTTATTATAATTTTAGTTTCTCAAAAACTATAATGATGTTTTCCCCATTTATCTTTTTAATTAAAAGATATTTTGTTGAATTTTTTTTTTT
>CAMOHE010054300.1:15924-30523 GCA_946598075.1 Artocarpus hirsutus | reverse complement strand
TGACAACCAGGCTGCCATACATATTGCCTCAAATCCTACATTTCACGAACGTACCAAACATATAGAAATAGATTGCCATTTTGTGCGAGAAAAACTTGCTGCTGGACTCATCAAACTCATGCCAATCCGCACTCACCACCAGTTAGCAGATGTCTTTACCAAACCCTTACCAGCCACTTCCCTATTTTCGTTGTTATCCAAGATGGCTATTAAAGACATTCATCGTCCATCTTGAGGGGGCGTATTACATCTAACAGTCATTGAATTAGTTGTTGCTGAGCTAGATTATTGTTAAGTCGGTTATAACTTATTTTATTCTGTTTCTTCTTTAATAAGCCTTCATGTATATAAATGAGGCTCCTTTGCTTTGTAAAGAATATATACCGAGAAATAAAGAAAGAGGCCAGATACATCCCTCTTCTTTGCTCTGCCCTTTGCTCTCTGTTCTGCTCTTCTTCTTTATCCAAGAATTGCTGATTCAACAGTATAAGCACCAATTCCAGCATATCATCACTTGATGACAAAACCTAGCTTCGCCTTTTCGACGTGGCAACATTATAGCATCTTCTACTCCCCCACGAGTTGTTGCGCTTGCAAGTCTTGGTCTACCATGCCCAACCATCAAGAGACCCCATGTGTCGATTCCAAATCAAGCTCCATCGTAGTATTGCAAGCCAGATTTGCCTTCCTGCCTATAGCCCATCGACCCCCTCTGTCGCCATGCCCCGTTGGTCGACCCTCCCCTTCTAAATGTTTTCTCCTCAACTCATCGTTTTGTTTGTTGTTTTTATTATAATTTTAGTTTCTCAAAAACTATAATGATGTTTTCCCCATTTATCTTTTTAATTAAAAGATATTTTGTTGAATTTTTTTTTTTGAGGTTTTATTGCATCAATTTCAAGTGTTTGAATAGTTTATTTAAATTTATCATTCTAAATTTACAATTAAATAATTATTTCAACACAAGAATAATAATTATATTTAATATTTTGACAACGCACCAAACACATGACAATTTAACACGATTCTATCCGATCCAATTTTTGTCGATGAGCAAAAAGCTTGAAAGGGTCATGTTTCTATATTCTAGTGTTTAATTTCCTTAAAAAAAAAAAAAAATAGTGGGTACATTGCTAATGAGCAAAAAGTTCGAGGGGCAACGATGCCGAATAAACACAAATTAACTCTATTCAATTTTTCTTCTAGCCGTGAAGGACCATAGATGGCTTAGAATCAACCACAAGGTCAAATTATAATATCAAACATCAATATTTGTTTACACTTTTTCCTTCCAAAAACAGTAATCTACTTTTTGCATGTTAGTAATGAGCATTTATGATATTATTCTAAATTAACATGGTGTTTGGTAATGGGAGTTAGAACCAAAATGTTTAGGTACTATAATATAAAGCTCTCACATGCTATAGTATCAAAAAAAAGTATGCTACAGTATAAAGCTCTCGCATGCTACAGTGTTTTCAACCAAAATTAGTTCAAACCATGGTTTCTAACCAATACTCCCAAGCACCCTATAATTCTTATGTATTTTTAGCTATTAATATTTCAAGAGGAGCATGTGTAGTATAGTGAAAATTAGTTTTGTAATTTTACATGTTAGGACACGACTTATAAGAAAAAAAAAAAAACCTGCATCATTTTCTATAAAAATTTCAATATACTTCAGATTAAAAATAGAATTAACCCTAACTAAAATATATAACTATTTTTCACAGTACTCAATATATACACATATTTATACATGATACTTTCATAGTGTCTTGCTCAAAAGCCTTTCTTTTTTTTTTTTTTTTTTGACTCAGTCACTACCAGGAAATATTGGAGCCACGTAGAGGGGAATGTAAGAATCTCGTTGTCTGGCTCGAGACTTGAATTTTCTTTTTATTATGATTATTGTTATTATTATTATTATTAGTATTGTTATATGTTACACTTACTCTGGAAAGAATATTCTCAATAGGTTCATGCCTTTGGATACAAGTTTTCATGAGTTTAGCCCATACATACAAGAGCACAACATTTCAAATTGAGTACTAAATAACCATTGCACTCTAGAAATGATAGATTTTATTCAGATATACATAAGTCACCGCCTTTACACAATCAATCCACAAAAACAATCATGACTTGCGTTCTTCTCTTGATAAATAACATCACAAGTTGAGCAAAAAACAAAAAACGCCAAAAAAAAAAAAAAAAGGCACTTTTGTTGAGATTTAAAAGAGGCTTAGATAGAAAGACACGGATCAAAAAGTAAGCAAAAAAGTGGTCAATTCCATGAATAGAGCAACCTGAAATTTCGGCTCTTGATTCGTTGCCTCCATCTGTGACACTTTTTTCTCCTTTCTTCAAGAGAACAAAAAATTCCGCAAAACCATGACCACAAGCTATTCTATTCTTAACTTGGTCACTAACACCAAGAATTTTTAACACTTTAGCTAGCCAAGCTCAGTCAAAAAAATAAAAAATAAAAAAAAGAAAGAAATAGGAATGAGAGCGGATACAAAACCCATTTTCATATTATAGACACGCTCATAGCAATGTCTAATACTCACAATGGAGTATTTTTTCCTCTTCTTTTCTTCTTCTTGTTCTTATCGTCTTTCGTCTCACAAAATCGGCAAGTTCTGGCGTCCCTGGTTCCAGAGCAGAGCTACAAAAGATTGGATCCTCTGAGTAGCTTCAAGTACTACAATGGAGTTTATGATGTTAGAAATAAGCATTATTGGGCTGTACGTTCCACTATTTTTTTTATCTTTTATGTCATCACTTCAATTATATAAGAGCCCGTTTAGGAACGTAAGTTCAAAGAAAGAAGTTTAGAACTTTTTTGATTTAAACTAACTTTCTCACTGCGATGTGTTTCCTAAAATTTGAATTATTATATTGTTTTAAAATTCAATCTTGGTTCGAACTTATTTTCCCAAATGGACTTTAAAACTCTTTTTTGAAAAAAAAAAAAAAAAGAACAATGAGGACCAACACATGAAATGTGTATACTATAGATGTTATAGACCAACACATGAAATGTGTATACTATAGATGTTATAGACCAACACATGAAATGTGTATGCTATAGATGTTATAGATTCTGTGGTGATTATAGAGAAAACATAAATTTTGGTGGGTTTAAATTAAAAGAAGTAGGGATTGATTGTTTGTGTTTTTTGTTTTTTCCTCATATTTTTCAGTCTACGGCATTTACAGGCGTGCATGGATATGCAATTGCAGGAGTTTGGTTGTTATGTGGAATCGGATTCGGAGTTTTCATGATCATGAAGCGTCATAACATAAGCAGTTGGCCAATTAAAGATTTGTTGGATCACCACTATTTGCTAATGTTCTTGATGGTCTTTTTCTTCACCTTTCTTGCCATGTGAGTTTCCCTGCTTCAATTCTTTTTTGTTGTTTATTATTATTATTATTATTATTATTATTATTATTATTTTGCATACTTAGTCTTCTAATTATTTAATGCTTTCTTACATATCACTACCAAGGAAATAAACTTATCTATTTATTTATCTTTTATGGAAGCAGCAGATTTGAATTGCCCCATTATAATATGGATACTACGATGTCAAATGGGCCGGCCCGGCCTGATTAGCCTATTTAATTTAGGCATAAGCGTGCCTTATGCCGTGCCTTGGTCGGCCTATTTATTTATTGTACCCTATTAGGCCCGACCCATTTGATTTTTGCGGTGTCAAGCCCAGCCTATGACCCATTTCTTAATAGGCTATGCCCATAACGTGTTTGGGCCATACTCATACACCTATCAGTGTTCGTATTTTTTGTTGTGCTTTTAGCTTTTAATGTGTTTTTGTTACACCTAGTGGTAAATTTACAAAAAAGTAAAATAAAATGAAAACACTAAAACTTAACAAAAAAAAGTGCATTATTTATAATTTTTTTAAAGACAACAACATTGTAGAATCTTATCAAATGTGGTTCTCTTATTTAGTTTTTTCATATAAATCAAAGAGGGTAAGTATATATTGGTAATTGACAATTTATTAACAATAAAGAATCTATTTGATTTTTTTAATCGAATCTATTAGCAATTTAGAATTTCTTTATAAAAATATTTATAAAAATATAAAATATATTAGTAAAATTAGTTTTAAATTGCATGTTTTAATCGTGTTTGTAATTAGGCCCCAATCGTGTTTTTAACGTGTTTGTAATCATACTCGTGTTGGGCCCTTATCGTATCGTGTCCTTAATGTATTTCGTGCTCAAAAGTTGGACTAAGCCCAGCTCATTTAATAAATGGGATAGGATAGGCCCATTTAATAATCGTGTCGTGCAATGCCGTGCTTGCTTTTTAACATATCGTACTCGTGCTGGCCCATTAGGCCCGGTCCGGCTTGGTCCGTTTTGATATCTCTAATGGATACACACAAAATAAATACAGAAAATGTAGGAAATTTCATTTTTCTAAAACTAATTATAGTAAATGTAAAGTTTTGAAAATATTTATAGTAAATATCAAATTTATGATGTAAATAATTTATCTACTACTCTGTTTATAGTGTAAATAATTCTTCTTTATATAATCAATAGTTTTATAATGTAAATAATGTATTTATCTCCTTGTTTACAATGTAATAATAGTAATTACATTGTTTACATTGTAAATCTAAAATTTACTACAAATATTTTCAAAACCTGATATTTACTTCAAAAAGTTTAAAAAAAATTTGACATTTCTCTCATTCTCTCTAAATTATGTTTTCTTTTAATGTAGTATTTTTGTTCTACTATCACATAATATAGTACTAAATTATGTCGAAATTTCCTTATTGGGATAGAGATTTGAACTGACATGTTGTTATTTTTGGCTTCATATGTGCTTGGGATTTGAAGAGTTTCATCAAGTGTTGTCCTTCTAGCAAACCACGACTCTGTTAGGAAAATGGAAAAATTGAAAGGAACCCTTTTCAGTGTAGGCGGGGACGCTCGAAGAAGCATTAAAAAAGTCATGAAAGCAATGACGCAAATGCAGTACCTATTGGACCCTTATGATCCAACCATAGCAGTGACCTTAAACACCACAACCCGTCGACTAGGAAGCGAGTCACGAGTTGTCCAATACTTTGTCGACAAGAACAGACGTTCCATCGATCGTGCAATTCAAATTTCGTGAGTGTTTAAACCAAGCTTGAGTTAGGTGTAATGCTAGCAAAATTAACTTATAAATGAGCTTTTTCGTGCATGTTTGTTGGAAGTTGCTTTAAGAGTTTGGATAATTTTCAAAAAGCTTTGGTGATTTAGAAGAGCTTCTCATAAAAAACGCTCTTATTTAAAGAAGACTTGGAAACTCATATTGATGCTTTAGTTTCCTATTGTTTATTAGAGGATTTATATGTCGTGTTTGTACTATTAAGGATTTAGAAAATGTGGTTTCAAAAACTGATTGAAAAGTCTTTAAGTTTTAGTTATCTTCTTCTAATAATTAAAAGCATAAATACAAAGGTCCAATAATGTTTGTAATATAGTACTCGTTAATTTAAAATTGATCTTACCCAAAAATAAATAAATAAATAAAAACTAAAATTCCATCTCGTACTGTTTAACTTGATATTATAACCGCTGTTAATTGTTTCCACTTTTTTTTTTATGTGTTGCAGGTACGTTGTACATGTTTTGGTCGTGACAACCAACTTAGTTTTAACCATCGGAGCTTTAGGTAAGTTTTGCTTTAATTTGCTGAGATATATATATATATATATATATATATATATATAATTTTTTCCCTTTCATTATCCAATCAATTCTAAAAAGAAATGTAATACTAATAACATGGAACTGGAATGAAAAATCCTTTTCATCTTTGTGATATTAAAACCTGACTACTCATAAAATAATAGGCATCGATTTAATATATAATATACTTTTTAAACTGAAATATATTATATTATAAATAACAAGATTTTAACTCTGTAAAATTAAATAAAAGTGCTCAACTAGAATTAATAAACTAACGAAAAATCTTATTTTGTCCGACGTGGACAAAAACCCCATTCAATGGGGTTTTGGGCTCTGTCCCGTCGAGACATTTAAAAGTCCCCTGTACTAATGGATTGTCGCTTTTGGGTGATCAGTTCTGGTCCTGTTGCACTGGTACCCAGGATTCGTCTTGTAAGTAAACAAATGCTATTTTTAAGAGAGGAAAAAAAAAACTACTCTTTACTTGGTTTATAAATCATATTAGACAGTCTTAACATTCTTGAATGTTGTTTAATCTGGTGCAGCTTTATTTTTCTGTGCTGGATATTGACGACACTCTTATGGGTTTTAACTGGCTTCGATTTCTCCCTTCATACGTGAGTTCCACAAATAGTTTCTCTTGTCCTCTCTCTATGTATACACTCTTGTATATTTTAAGGACAACAAAACCTTCTAATATGTTTGGAAATTGCAGTTTCGCTGAAGACACGTGCTCTGCTTTTGAAGAGTTCGAATTAAACCCACAAAATAGTAGTCTCAGCACAATGCTGCCATGCATGGATCCCTCCTACTCGGACAAAATGATGGTTGAAATTGGCTCCATTGTTTATACTTTTATAACTCAGGTACTAAAAACAATTGGCAATTTCTTTAGTGGGTACTGAAAAAATAGTCTATCTCTGTCTTTTCGGCATCAAATCTGTAAAAAAAAAAATAATTTAATTAGATCTAACAATTAAAAATAAAACCATCGACCAACCAGGTTTTTGCAGGAGAAAGACCTTAAATAATATGTGGTTGCTTTTTTTTTTTTCACATATAATGATCATTGTTTTTGCGTAATTTACATACGTGTTGTTTTTATATATGTTGCAGTTGAATTCTAAAATACCAGACTATTATAGACTGCATCGATTAGAAGGTGAACAAGATGGTGATCAGAACTTGTCTGGTTTTATAAATGTGTGCAATCCTTTCAAGGGAGCTCCAAACTACAGTTATGTGCCAGAAAGCTGCCCAAGGAATGCCATTCCAATTGGTCATTTACCACATGTAAGCAAGCAACCAAATTTCTTTTCATAAGAAAAAAAAAATAAAAATAAATTCTAATTAGTCGTATATATGGATACAACAGGTAATATTATATTTATGATTGTAGGCGTAGTCTAGTGATAATTTAAACCAAAAATATTAAAATTCATACAATTATGACATAATAAAAGTGAATAAGTCAGATGAGAAAACAAAAAAGATTTCAGTAAAGTAGTATTTGATAAATTTTGTTCTAACTCAAACAGTATAAAGCTATCATATGTTATAATATAAAGAAAAAATATGCTATAGGGTAAAACTTTCACATCTTAAGGTACTTTCAGTTCTAAACCACTTCTCAAACAATCTATAAAAATGTATTGATATTAGACGTTTCATATCCTACTTCCCTATAAAGTGTGAGTAAATAACGTTGGCACCCTTAAATAATGTTTAAGCTAACACCCTGTTAATTATGAGTTAACATTGGCGTTATCCTCTGTTAATTAAATACAAATCAATCAAGGGGACATCGTTACAAAAAAATATATATATATATATATATATGTTGTCAATATAATTTATTCAACTCTCTTAAAAAAATTATTCAACTAATTAGCTTAAATTTATAATTGGTTCCATATTAGCATGATAATTTGTTAATTTACAGGTCCTTGCCAGCTTCACTTGTTATGAAGAAGAGAAGGAAAGATGCGAAAGCGATGGAAAATTTGTGAGCGAGTCAATTTACAACATGGCCTCGGCTTATAGTCGTTCTACTCAGGATTTGCTAAACATATATCCGGACTTGCAACGATTGACAGAATGCAAACTGGTGAAGGACAAGTTTTCTTACGTCGTTTTGCACGAATGCTTGCCGTTTCGGGTCGCCGTTCGAAGGTTGTGGTCATCCATGCTCGCACTCTCCATTTTCATGGTGGTCTTGGTGTTAGTTTGGGTCACAAAAGCTGTTCAAGACAGGGGAAGACGCTTCTCTTTGTGTTAAATATGGCCACGACCACGAGACGCCATACGTAGTTTATAGTTAAGAGAAGAGAGAGGAAGATCAAATTTATATTAAGGTTATATATTTTTGGTCTTTCGAATAATCAGAGAATCATTAGTCAATTTAAAAGTAATGTAGTACCCATGGTTGTCGTAAGACAAGTACTTGAACCATGGAGAATTTATTGAGGGAGGAATTAATATTGATTGCGAATGTATAATAATAAAACTTTGGAATTTTTTTTTAAAACGGTAATTACATTCTAAATCAAAGATATATAAACGCTAATTTCGGATGGGAAATATTTTAATGCATTTAGCAATACAACCCTGATCTATTATAGATCTACCACTAGTAAATTTGACTAAAACGTTCAAATGGTTAATATATGTAATAAATTCTAATAAGAGGAAATTAAAGAGATACATAATTAATTGAACACACAAATAACTCTTTCAAACATACTATAGACAATAGACAACTTTAATCAATCAACATGAAGAGACTAAAAGCACTGAAGCCTATTATAACACCGCAAAGAACAAATACTTATGGACTAACCATAAAGGCTACACCGAAAATTGGAGAAACCCTCCACATCTATTGTAACAACAAAAAGGTAACAAAACAACATAAACATACTAAAACTAGACGGCGGAAAGATCCACTCCGTTATTTGACAAACACAAAACATAAAACAAAAGGATAACACCCAAGAGACACCAACAGGACCTCTGATGACAAGCCAATCACTGCAGAAAAAAAAGAACATGGAGGCCGCAACGCTGCCAACAATATAAAGAAAAATCGAAGAAAAAGTCGAGCCTCGACAGCCGCTGACCATTGAACACACATCCTCCAAACACCAACCACCCCAAAGAAGCCGAAGCCCCTAAAACGTTAAGACCTAAGAGCACCCATGTGCCTCCACACTGCGAAGATGAAAGAAACTTCTCCATTTTCTCCAACTACCGTAACACCCACAGGCCTTGTCCAAAAGAGCACCAAGTTGAGGAGGCCAAACCACCTTGCCAGTACACAAAGGCGGCGCTATAATGACGCACGCCGGAACCCACCCCCCTAAAACATGCATCTCCCTCTCAAACCTCAATATGCCACCGGAAAAACCAACGTCAAGTTACCCAAGCAGCCTCTCGTGGGGCTGGGAGTCCGAAGCCGAGCCCAAGGGGGAGCCAGATTCCTGTTCCCTGAGCCCTACCACTAAGCGGCACTGCAAAGAAAGGAGATTAAAAAAAAAAAAAAACACTTTACCAGAGCAAGGGAGAGAGCAATAAAAATCCACGCGTGTCGTTGGAGCGCGTTAGGCGCTATTCGGCGGTGGGCCTTCTTTTTAACCAGATTTTGCACCAATTTATGCATGTTTTGAGTCAATTTTTCGAGAATTCTGAGGAAAGGAAGATTTGCACGAGAAATTAATTTTTAAATGCAAAAATCAAGCCTCTTGGAAGCTATAAATACCGTGTATCACAATGCTTAAGGGATCCCATTCTTCATTCCTATCAATAGCTCCTAATCTCAATTAGTGTTCTTGGGATTTTTAAAGCAGTAAAAAAATATTTTTCATTTGTAATTTGTTTTGTAATTTTGAAGAGAAGGAGGAGTGGAACTATTTAGAGGAAGGAATCAGTAGATTTATTTTGTCAAACAAGTTTATTCTAAATCTTTCACTTATTTTATTGTTATTATGTATGCATTATTGTTGATTGTCCATTTTTATTTTTGTTATTATGAGCTAATATTCTTTACACTGGAATTATGACGTAGCTAAATTATGAATATTTTATTTAGTTAAATTATGTTGTTATGATTTTCATATTTATGTTGAGAATTTATTTCTAAACTTAATGCTTTCAAAAACTTATAATGAATTGAGGATCAAATTAAAACCGAGAAGAGATATTTGTGATTTAGCTCATTGAAATAAATGCCATAAATTATAGGAAAGGATAGAGATATACCTTTCTATTTTATGTGGTCAGTGTGGAATTACGATGAAACTTAATAAACTTAGGCATAATAAATTCACATAGAGATATAGTGTGTTTTCAGGTATATTTTATGTATAACTTGAGAAAGAATACGTAACAAAAGGGAATTCAGCCGTTTGTATAATATGAAAAATCATAATAATATGTTTAATTAAATAAAATAAGATTAATTTAGTGAAGTCATAATTTCCAATAGTTTTTTGATATTGAATTTCCAAAAATAATTTCCAAATCTTTATTTTAAAATTTTGTGAACTTTATTTTTTTATTTTAATTAAATTAAATCTTTTTAAATTTTGAATTTAAATCATTTTCTCAAATTAAATTAGGACTTATCAATTTTGGTAATTAACAAACAAAATTTCTTCGTGGGAACTATCTTTATTCATATTTTATTACTGTATATGATAACATTCACTTGCATTTTAAAATTCTACAACAAGGTTTTGGTGTCGTTGCGGGGGAAATTGTGCTTATGAATATCAATACCAGTTAATTTTAATTTTAATTTGAGCTTTGTTTAGTTTAAGCTAGTGTATGAAAAGAACTAGAGGCTTGCCATTTGTACTTGGAGATCTAGAAATTGAAAGAATATTTTTAAGATTATTTAGAAACAACAGAAGAGCTTCTAGGAAACAGAAATTCAACATGACCGAAATTGTAGAGAACATTAACGAGAACTTGAACGAGAATAGAGCTTTGAGAGACTACGCAATACCAACAATCAATGGCTACCTACCATCACGGCTAACAACTTCGAAATCAAGCCTGCGATAATCCAAATGATCCAAACCTTTGTTCAATTTGGTGGTCTACCCATTGATGATCCAAATGTACATATAACCAATTTTTTGGAGATATATGACACTTTCAAACAGAATGGTGTTACTGATGACACCATAAGACTGAGACTTTTTCCTTTCTTTTTAAGAGACAAGGCAAAAAGTTGGCTCAATTTTCTTTCCTAAGGATCCATCACGACGTGGAATGACTTAGCTAAAAAACTCTTACAAAATTTTTGCCCCTTGCGGAAACTGCCAAAATGAGGAATAACATTACTTAGTTCACTCAACATGACATAGAAACGTTGTATAAAGCATGCAAAAGATACATAGATAAGCTGCGAAAGTGTCCTCATCATGGCCTTCTGAAATGGCTACAAGTACAAGCGTTTTACAACGGTTTAAGTGGAAACATTAAAACCTTAGTTGACGCTGCAGTTGGAGGAGTTCTTATAGAGAAAACCATCAATGAAGCATATGAATTGTTGGAAGAAATGACATCAAATATCTACCAATGGCCTTTTGAGTGATCGTTGCAAAGAAGAACCATGGGAGTTCATGAGTTAGACACTATTATAACTTTGACAGCTCAAGTAGCAACTCCGACCAAACAATTAGGGAGTCTTAAAGTAAATGCAATTCAAACCTCCCCCTAAAAGTGTGAATCCTATGGTGACCACAATGCTAGTATTGACTGCCATATTATAGACTCGTTTCCTACTCAGTCGGAACAAGCAAATTTTGTCTCCAACTTTAAGCGCCTATAATCCAAATTCCAACACTTACAGTCCATGATGAAAAAATCATCTAAATTTTTCATGGAGCAATAACCAAAATGTTTTGAGACCACCCCTTGGATTCTAACAACTTCAACCTCAGCAAGAGAAAAAGCCTTCATTGGAGGATATTGTTGCTCAACTAACCACAATCACCAACCAACTTGCTTCCAAAACCAATCAATTTATATCCAAAATTGAGCAGAACTTTCAAAATCATTATGCCTTCATTCGGAATATGGAAGCACAAGTTGGCCAAATTGCTAATGCACAAGCTGAGAGAACTCAAGGGACATTGCCAAGTACTACTAAAACCAACCCTCAAGAGTATGTCAAAGCTATCACTCTTTGAAGTGGCAAAGAGTTGAACGAGCATATATTAGAGAAGTTGTTGACGACCCAGAACCATCTGAACCTCCAAAAGAAGTTGAAGAACCAAAGTCAAAGCTTTTTCCTGATAATCCACCACCTTATCTTCCGCCCATTCCTTTTCCTCAAAGGCTAGAAAGAAAAACTTGGATAAGCAATTTTCCAAACTTCTTGAAGTCTTTAAAAAGTTGCACATGAACATCCCTTTTGCTGACGCCTTGGCGCAAATGCCCAGCTATGTGAAGTTCATGAAGGAGATTCGGTCCAATAAGAGAATGCTAGAAGATTATGAAACGATGGCATTAATAGAGGAATGCAGTGCGATTTCACAAAAGAAACTACCACCCAAGCTCAAAGATCTAGGAAGTTTCACCATTCCCTGTGAGATCTAAAAGTCATATTTCAAGAAAGCCTTGTGCGATATAAGTGCGAACATCAATTTAATGCCTCTTTCTGTGTACAAAAAGCTCGAATTAGGAGAAGCAAAACCTACTACGGTTTCCTTTCAACTTATTGATAGATTCATTAAGTATCCAAGAGGCATGATTGAAGGTGTGCTAGTCAAGGTTGATAAGTTCATTTTCCCTACAAACTTTATTATCTTGGACGTGGAAGAAGACTAAGAAATTCATATCATTCTTGGCCGACCATTTTTTTACCACAGGGAGGACTGAAATAATACTTGAAATAAATGCCTTAAATTTAGGGGGTGGAGATATACCTGTGGTCATTTTAGAATTACTATGAAACTTAATGAACTTAGGCGTAATAAATTCACATAGAGATAAGATACGTTTTTATGCTTAATTATGTTTTAAGTATAACTTGAGAAAGAATACATAAAAAAAGGAATTCGACCATCAACATAGGATGAAAAATCATAATAATATATTTAATCAAATAAAACAGGATTAATTTAGTAAAATCATAATTTTCAACTTTTTTGTTATTAATTTCCAAAAATAATTTCAACGTCTTTATTTTAAACTTTTGTGAACTTTAATTGGTTTTTATTTTAATTTTTGAAATTAATCTTTTTAGATTTTGAATTTAAATTGTTTTCTCAAATAAAATTAAGATTAATCAATTTTGATAATTAATAAACAAATTTAACGATCTTTACTCATATTTTATTAATGTTTGTGATAACATACACTTGCGTTTTTAAAATTCCACAATAGCTACAGAACCTCCTCGAAACCCAACACATTCTTCTTCCCCTGAGCCTCGATCATCGCTAACGAAGAAGAAGATTGGGAGAGAAAGATTTAAGAAGGATCCAAGTTGTTGATAGAGAGAGATCAAAATTGAAGCTTCGCCTTTGGTAGAGATATAAGTCGTCGTCGGTGTTGGCTTCCCCAGTGCTCGCCTTTATCTCCGCAATTCTATTTCGCAACACCGAGTCTAATATTCACCTCCTCAAGTAGATTTTTGCCTTCGGTTCAGCTTCAAACATTAAGCTCCGCGCTCCATTACCGAGGCTGTCAAAATCGTGCCTTGAAGCCCTATTGATGGCAAGGGATAGAGAGAGAAGCAAGTGTAAGATAGAGAGTGGAAAAGAGAGCGTGGGGGGAGAGAGAGATATCAAAAGGGTATTTTTAGGATTTGAAAAATTTTGTTGTAAAAAATTGCTAGTAACTTCTATCTTCTTAATTTACTACTGTTAATTTTTATTCCCACCTCTTAAATATGCTATTTCTTTCATTCTTACTAATTTCTATTAGCATTGATAAATTGCCTTAAACATATATGCCATTGCCTTAAACATATATGCCTTATGTTTGGTAGATAAGTTTAAAGTAATGAGTTTAAACCATTTACAGTGTAAAGCTCTCATATGTTATAATATAAAGTAAAAAGTACACCACAATGTAAAGCTTTCACGTACTATAACATTTAAATTCCTTTTTTTCTCGAGGAAAATTTTTTTAAAAAAAATATTATAACGTTCAAAAAGTTATAAAACTTAATTTTCTCTTTTTATATACTAGATATTTTGTTTTATGAATTTTATGTTTTTAAATCTATAAGATATTTTTCATAATTATTTAAAGAAAATTGTGTCGTTTTGTTGAATTTTTTCTATTTTATAGGGATAAAATTAAGACAAATTTTTAAAATTAAGGATTTTTTTTTTAGTTTCTAAAAATAGAAAGACAACTTGAGAAATAGTCAAAACTTAGAGATATAATTATGCAATTAACCCATAATACTTATATAGTTCCTCGATAAGCTGTAATTATGTCAAGTTTTTGTCAGGGGACTAATAATTATGATAAAACTTTAAGGTTATTGAAAATGCCAGATAAATAACCATGTTATCAAGGTTATTGAAAATGTATTTATGAATATACATAAGTAAAAATTGATATCTCATTTGATTTACATATAGCCAATTCTTCACATTATTTGTAACTTAAAAAAAAAAAACTCTTCACAATAACATTAACAACCAACATAATTGACAATCATGTAAAAAGCCCTTAAAATATTCAACTATTTACTACTATATATTAATCAAATTAAAACTACAAAAATAAGTGAGAAAAAATAAAAATAAAAGTAAAGTTAGATTACCAACTAGAGCTCAAGATGCTTGAGTTTTTTAGCAATTGATGAAGTCTTTTTTTTTTTTTTTTTTTTGTATTAGATGAT